>CAUYSK010124097.1:0-30399 GCA_963575035.1 Avahi laniger | reverse complement strand
ATCTTAATGTAAAACGTTATGCCTTCGGGACCCATCTGGAAGGGAACCTGCTTGTGTATGTCTCAAGATTTGGGGTGCACTTCAGAGTTGGGAGGGGTCTTGGGCCTGAACCAGGTTTCCAAGAAGTTCTTGGAAAGTTCTTGGACTATGTTCTGGGGCATGCATGTGGCAGGTGTTCCTCACCTACCCAGTCGAGTGTAAATACACTAATAGCAACTCTTACCTCAACATTTGTGTTGTTGTGTTGACAGGAATTAGGTACAAACTCTTCAAAAGCAAAATCTACTACTTTTCAATTATAAGAACTCAAGAAGAGTTAGTGATTGTCAGTTTCATCACAGCTGGAATTCAGGGCTTCTGGCCTTAGCCCATGACCCCCATCCTGAGCTATCAAAGCACACTGACTCCAAAGGGTCTCCAAGAGCTCTGTGTCCTATAACATAAAAGCCAAATGTGCTACAAATACAAAGGTCCTGAAAATCTGTTTCTGCCTTTCACATAAAATAAAGCAAATTTTATCTGTACCCTAAATCATGGCACCATCGTATAAAGTTCCCCTTTACAGCATAGCTTTGGTTGGCATCAATTTGATGGAAAATTGATACGAAATGGAAGCTGTCCAGTTAGGAATGTCAGACTGGAGAAACGCTACTTGTATAAAGGACCAAATCTATCATTAGTCTACAACCATATGTTCCTGGAAAGATCACTCCGTGCAAATTTTAGAACACGTAATTACTTCAAAGGTGGCAAAAGAAAGCTTTTGGAGGCTCTCAATGAGGATGACAGTCCAGGGCACACCCCAAATGTCCTTTAGAATTTGAACACTCGGATAATGCAATTACACAACGACGAAAGCGCCAAGGACATTCTCCTGGGCTGAAGTTGTGCATTTAGCTGACATTTAGTTGTCCACTATAAATGCCTGGAAGACAAGGTATAATGCAAAATAGGGAAAGCAGGAAAGAAGGGCAGGAAGGGGAAAAGAAAGGACAAAGGAAAAGACTCTACCCTTCCCCCCAGGTTCTGCCCCATTTCTTTGCTCCCCTTTGGAACAAACTCTTTGAAAACGAAGTCTACACTTGGTAGAGTCCGAATTCCCCGAGGCAACGAGAGATCACAGGAAAGGACCCAGGCTATGAAGATTGGATAGTTAAGCTTATAACATAAGTATCTGCACCAAAGAATAACCCACAAGTTATTTGCTCACTAAACAATGTGCCAGAAGTCTGGAATATCCCCGAAAACAGCGAACTCCCAGACTGGCAGGCACCCGGGGAAGTCTTCAGCTGTACTACGGGAATAGGGTTAAGATCCAGTATTTTCACAAAAGGACTTGGGGTAGGATATAAAAATGCTTAAAAAAGGGGTTTTCAGTATTGAAACTTAGTGCACAAGAAAACAACACGTACCCATCCTTGGAAGACACTCAGCAAACACTACGACACAGTGTTTTTATGAAGACCGATTTTACATACCCGTGTCCGTCAAGCCTTATGTTTCCAACAAAATCGTAGAGATGTCTGTTCGGACTTTCGCATTCAATTCTGCCAGAAATTCTCATCAGACTGTCGATGTCTTTTATATCGGAGGTTGCCGGTAAGCCCTGTTAGAAATTTTTAAATAGGCAAAGAGCATATTCAATAAGTTGTGTTTGGGGGAAGAGGAGGAATTCTGAATTCATCCAGGTCTTAAGATCTAAGGGATCCCATTTACCTTGTAAGCTTTTCTCCCCTCACTCCGTTATTTGATATCTGTCAAATCATAATTAAAGGACACCTTCCTCCCTGACTTGAGCACAGGTTTTTAGAATAAGAACAAGGCAGCTTTTACAAAAGTTCCAAAATATATTCAATAGACTATAAGCTAGTCTGCAAAGGTATTTTGACGTCCCCAAAGAAACATTTGCTTTCAAAAATTAATATTTAGCAATATGCAGGCTGAGTGTGTCTTCTCTATCTAAAAAAGAAAATGGGATGAAAAATGGATGGAATCTGTGTTCAAAGAAAGTAGTTTTGTTTCTTTTTTCTTCCTTTTTTTTAAGTCCACTGAGAAGGGAAATTCCAAAACGGTTCTTCCCTCTGGCCAACTAGAAGTGGCTGACCCTGAGTGTGACCCCTCATCCCTTGGCAGTCTGGGTCCCAGTCCTGTGATGACCCAGTTCCACCACGACCCAACCCCTGACAGGTCATTTTCATCATTCTCTGGAACCCGGGGGGCACTCATTTTTTTTAAGAACCTTTTAAAACTTCAAAAATTTTATAGTTGTTTTCTGCTAGAGATGATATGAAAAGTAAATATAGAAATATAAACTATTCTCCAAGATGCATGGGAGTTTTAGAACAGCACTAGAAACTGGCTTTTTCATATGGCAAAACCAAATGATTATTTGGGCTGGGCGAATAGGGAAAATAAATGAGCTAACAACACATGTCAAAGCACTTAGAACTACTACTATTGCCTGAGTGCTGGCTGTTACATAAAGTCATTAAAAATATGACAAATAGTGTTTACACAATGGGCCATGTGGATTAGGCAAGTAAATCCGAGGCTTCTGTAACACTTACCACCAGTTTATAAAACTTCTATCTTCGTAGTGGTTCAATGAGAAAATATTTGCAATTAGAAGCACTTCAACTCAAGGTACCACCACTAAGAAAGCAGCTCTTAATTCCCTATGATAAAACAGCAATGATAATATAAACCTGCATTATCTCTTCTTACCTGTCTAATTTTCAAGTTTGTTTCACCGTCTAAGTTAGACGTTTCGATGTAGCACATGGCCTGGGGCTCGCTGTGGTTGAGAGTGGAGAAGCACAGAGACTTAGTGGAGGAAGGCAGGCATGATAGCACCACCTTATTTAAATGCTCAGACTCTCTGAGGCCCTTCCTTCTAGACAGAGTGCAGTCACCCAGCTGCCTGATGACTGCCAACCTAACAGCAAGACGCAGTGAGGCAGAACCCATGCATGACAACTCATGGATCAGCTCTTCAGCCAGAAGGACCCACGAGCAATTTCCTGACCACAATCTGTAGTGGTCTCCAAGGTGATGCAAATGATTTATCACATTTTACTTAAATTGTTCGTCCATACGGACACAACACAGACTGCATCTGAAATGTAAAGCAGTTTTGTGTCCAGATTTATCTTTAGCTCAAATACATCGAGTGAGATTTCATGCTCACGGCTCACATGTAAGTTGGTTAAGGAGAGTGGTTGATTAGAAAATTCCAGATGGCCACTTCTACAAACTTGCATTTACTCCCTTTTTAGCTATGACGAATAGGATGATATGAACCCACAAAACTAAAATTTTAAGGTTACTTTTAAAAACTGTATGAATGAATTTTACAATGAAAGTGGAAATATGCTTTTCTATTTTCTGCTTCTATTCTCGTAGCAGCAAAAGCTAAAACTAAAATCAGTCAGTTTTGCCCTATTGCTCCTTGAACTCATCCTAGAAGATCCGTTTCATGGTCCCCACCAGTGTCTTAGCTACGGTGTTCTCCAGCTTGGTGACAGGTATCATACCCTAGACCATCCTAGCTCCTTTCTCTTTACAGGTTTATCTACTTGCCCAACAACTACAGACGTGTGAGCTTGTAGCCCAGCTGTACAATCTGACCCTCGACTCTAAGGACAAGCATTCTGAAATCGATCTCAGCCCCTGGTTATAGAATAAGCCTAATTTTACTAAAATCATGTAAGTAACTATGAATGTGATCTCTGATAAGCACGTGTGCTTGAAGCTAGAAATAAATTTGCAAGTAACAAAGCCCTGGAATTTCCTAATCAACTTCCAATTTGCACATGTGCAAAACCGACTGTTCCATGTTTCAGAAATGAGCATCTGGCTGAATTCTGTGGCCCGGTAATTTGTGAAAACTGCTTAAACACATGGACGTTAATCAAATATTTAACAGATTCATTTTAAAGTAACCTTCGCGAGTTCTTCGATTTTTACTCTAAGGGCTTTCTTTCACGAAGGCTGCTACTTTTTCCCAAAGAGAAGTTGTTTGATATTTACATTTTCACTCTATCGATTATTCCAAATTTTATTTTTTAATCACTGTCACCATAGTAATTCGCCTCTTGCAATTGCTCTAAGTTTGTGATTTACTTATGCACACATCTGAAATAGTTCACGGATTTATAAAACACATCTTCTGATAATACGGAAGCATGTGGTGAATAAAGTACTAAATGACAATGCTGATTCCATATTCTGGCAGTAAAACGCATTAAGATTTTACTGTTCAAGATGCTTATTCAAGGCCAGTGCCGTATTAAAATGAGAATAACATTCTACCTCTTTTCTCTCATAAAGTAACTTTTCTAGAATTTTAAATGGCTGACTTATATTTGAAGTGGGACAAATAAAAAAACCGCATCCGAATTCTGAACATTCTTAATAATCAGTTAAGACAGCGGTTACTGAAGCAGTTCTTCGTGTGAAAAGGAGCAAGAAGACTCAGATAAGGAATCGTGCTAGACGGTAAGTACTTCAGCAAATTGCGATGGCATCCAAACACAAACTAGTCAGAGAGGCAGAGCAGGCTTTCCGATTAGTAAGCGGAAAAATGAAACGAGATGCAAATCACAACACAGACACTGACAGACAGCTGAACTTTACCACAGTAACGTGCACTTTGTCACCAGTTACGAGCGGGATAAAATTGGTCCCAAAGCATGCGGGACAAAATGTACAACATCCAGCTCTGTGCCGGGGGTCCTCTATGAACCCTATGTGAGCCCAGACGACAGTCATCATCTCTGGAAGGATTCTACAGAACTGGCAGGAAATTTAAAACGGGAATCAAGAATCTGTTTAAAATCTCATCCATTTTCAACGACTGTGTCATGAGCAGCTTCACACTGTTCAAAACGATATCCTGGAGAGGTAGCACATGAAGCCTTAGCATTTAGGCGTGTTCTTAAATAGGAATACAGATTAACGGTGCAGAGGAAATTAAAATCGATCTTTAACGGCATGCCTCTCAGACTCCTGATGATGGCAACAGGAGTGGAATCTCCCCAGTTGAGGGACAAATGTCATGCAACGTGGTATTCATAAAACATCGGTGAAATGTCTATGGCCGACAAGCACAAAAAAGTTTGTGTTTTAAAGGAAGAGACACAGAACTCAGCCATGTTTGGGTGCGGCTGCTCTCTGGTTGAGGGCGAGGACCCGCGCACACGCCCCGCACGGCCCGGCGGTGCTGACCTGGAGGACAGACTGATGAGATCCGCCGGGAGATGCTCCCCACTGGCCACTTTCACTATTTCCCCTACCGCCACCTACGCGTCCCAGTTTAAAATAATTAAAATGGAAAAAAAAAATGAATAACAGAGGAAAAAAAAAACAAACGAATGGACAAAGAGACAGAAAGTTTGAAATTATTATAGAAAACAATACGTGTTAATAAAAATGTCTAATGCCAATTTTTTCAAAACTTATTTTGATCAGGTCTGAAGGTATAAAAAAGTATCTAATATTTAAGAATTGCTTATTTGATTTTAAGCCCAATTTTTGATTTTCAAAGTGAAAACTTTTAATTTTTGAAGCTTACTCAAAAGCTTACCACCCTATCAAATTAAACAAAAACATATTTTATATGCAGAGCTACTTTATCTTATGGATTTTCCTTTCTCAAATTCCTCAACTTCATGCCATCCACTGTATGTATGTCCGTTCCTACCCAAAAAAGGAAAGAAATAATTACAGTTTTAAATTTCTGAAAAAAGGAGTATACTATACTTTTCTTCTCTCCACCATATACACTAAAAAAACTTTGTTGAAAATGTGATTATAAGACATTTTCAAAGTCAATTGCATAAATATCTAATTAACCTTAACACAAAGTTGCAAAGACATGGACGTTAGGAAGTCAGATGGTATAACTACAGCCTTTTATTTCATAATTAATAAAATCCAGGGAATGCCTCATTTTTAGAGGGTAAGCCTTTGAACCAGAGAAAAGTTTCCAGAGAGGCAATGAAATAGATGTTCCAAGAATCTGTTCAGACTTGAACCAATAGCTTCCGTTATTTTGCCCTATTTTATACTTTTTTTAACACATAAATGTAGTATTTATTAAATGCTAAAATTTCAGTTTCTTCATTTCAAAATGAAAGCCAATGAAATACAGTAACTTTCAACCATGTTCGTGCTTTCATTTCAAACTACCATAGAGAAGATGCACTATTAGTAATTCATAATTGAAAAATACTGGAAGTTACAATATTATAAACAGTGGTTTATTGTTATTGCTAAATGGTGCTCAAGTGTAGTTGCAAATAACCATACTTATTTTGACAGTGGACAGGTTAGAATAATGAAGACAGTAGATTAGGAATATTCCAACCCTGACCTAGTCATTAGCTAAAGTCAAAATTTCTCTTCCTGTTAAATGATCATTAAAAACTATTATTTATTTCTTAAAGCTAATGTAGGTTCAAAGAGCTAAGTAATACAAAAACCCTTTGGAGCGGGGGAGGAAAGGCAGTATTCGGCTACTTGGATCAAAATGTTTGTCTAATAGAACAACCTTTGAATCCTGCTAAATAACAAAAAGCAATGAATCAGGTAATTTTAAAATATAATAATTTTTGGAGGAAGCTGATCATTGTGGATACTATATTAAGATATAGAAACTGTTTTGATCTACCCATATTGATAGCCATCAGGAGATGTTTTCAATGCTTAGAAAACAAATCCTGTAAAAATTCTCTAAGAGCTTGCCAGGGAGTTTCTGGGATGGGATAGAGTCAGATGACATAGATTTTGAAAATGTTCAACTGTCAGTCTAAATTCAGGGTAAGATAGTTAATTACCTTCACATTTTTGAGCATACAAAAATAAATAATGTAATTAATGATTCAACATATATGGTTCTGTCTCTGATAATGTCTCTAAGAGTTTAATCGGGAAAACACCAATACTTTCTTAACTTGCTAGAATGCTTCACTACCATTTTGAACTTTCTGATATAAATACAATCACGTGTCACTTAATGACAGGGATATGTTCTGAGAAACACATCGGGAAATGGTCTGGATGTCTGTCCCCTCCAAATCTCATGCTGAAATCCGACCCCAAGAGTGGGAGGCGTTCGGGTTACGGGGGTGGATCCCTCCTGAATGGCTTGGTGTCCTTCTGGCAATAATGAGTTCTTGTTTCAGTTGCCCATAGCAAGTGCTGGTTATTAAAAAAAGCCTGGCATCTCCTTCCTCTTCCTATGCTCCTTCTCTCGCCCCGGGACACACCTGTTTCCCCTTTGCCTTCCGTCTTTATCGGAAACTCCCTGAAGTCCTCAGCAGACGCAGATGCTGGTGTAATGCTCTTACCATCTGCAGAACTGTGAGCCAAATAAACCTCTCTCCTTCATAACTTATCCAGCCTCAGAAATTTCCTTCATAGCAACACAAAACAGATGAACACACGTTGCTAGCCGATTTTGTCGTTGTGCAAACATCATATAACGCACTACGCAAACCTGGATGGTACAGCCTACTACACAGCTAGGCTATATGGTACAGCCTGTTGCTCCTGGGCTACAAGCCTGTGCAGCATGTTACTGTACCAAATGGTGTAAGGAGGCCGGGCGCGCTGGCTCACGCCTGTAATCCTAGCACTCTGGGAGGCCGAGGCAGGTGGATTGTTTGAGCTCAGGAGTTTGAGAGCAGCCTGAGCAAGAGCGAGACCCCATCTCTACTAAAATTAGAAAGAAATTAATTGAAAAACTAAAAATATATAGAAAAAATTAGCCAGGCATGGTGGTGCATGCCTGTAGTCCCAGCTACTTGGGAGGCTGAGGCAGGAGGATTGCTTGAGCCCAGGAGTTTGAGGTTGCTGTGAACTAGGCTGATGCCACGGCACTCTAGCCCAGGCAACAGAGTGAGACTGTGTCTCAAAAAAAAAAAAAAAACAAAAAAAAAACAAATGGTGTAAGGAAATGGTAGCACAGTGGTGAGGATTTGTGCAATTGAAATTTTTCGGCTCCATCACAATCTCATGGGATGACCTTCACATATGCAGTCCATCATTGACCCAAACGTCATACTGTGGCACACAAGTATAACATTCAGACGGCCAACCACCTGATATGTTTATCAAACTTTTACCCAGCAGCACTAAGCGCACAGCATTCTGCTAGGCACTCTTAAACCTTATCAACTTAAGCAAAAAGAAGAATCAGAGAATATTATACTTTGATCATTTAATCCACCTTCCTCAAGGTAAAAGATGTGAAATCAAGGCCTGAGTGATTTATCATTAATAGCTTGTTCAAAATCACCAAGCCAGAATAAGAATCCTGGTTTTCTGCCTCCTACGCAGAGCTGTTGAACACCTGGTACTACCCAGAACCTGAGAAGATGACAATAAGCTCACCCTTGACTTCGTTCTCACACGGCCACGTGCGGACTGTTAGCTTTGCTTCAGTTTTAGAAACTTACCCTGATAAAGTTATAAGCAGAGGAAACTAAGAAAAGAAAGGTTGATTTAAAAACATCCATATTGATTTTTCTAAAAACGAAAACTGACAGGCACATGGCACAAAGAAGATGCCAACTACAAATGGAAATATTATTACGTGTAGTTACCTGCAAATGTCTGGAGACTCACTTCTATAAATATCTGGTTGAGTCTTATCTGCTCAATTAAGTTTCACTAACTTGTCATGAATCCAATCACCTTAAATGACGACCTGATTAAATAGATTTTGAAAAAAAGGACACTGTCCATATTTATATGTGGATTTTACAAATAAAACTGTCCAAGGAAATGATGATAAACAACCTCTAAAACATTTCTTCTCAATTTATGAGGACTAGTTTTACAGTTTTTAAACCTAAAACCATTTGAAAGTCACATTCTTTAAAGGGTAAAAGTGCCATATGTTCTGAATACTAATTCATGACTATCTTAAATATGAGTAAAACAAAAATCATCTAAATTAAGTAACAGAACTTAAAAGAAACAGTAAAGTCACTTTTTTGTTGGAAGAGTTTGGCATTTCAAAACGTATGATGACAAAAAAGAATTCATCCATTTTTTTTTTTTTTTGGTACCATTTCATAACAATGATCAAGAAACTTTGCAGGGATTTATGATGATCATGATTGAAAG
Source organism: Avahi laniger (assembly GCA_963575035.1). Classification (NCBI taxonomy): domain Eukaryota; kingdom Metazoa; phylum Chordata; class Mammalia; order Primates; family Indriidae; genus Avahi; species Avahi laniger. Next base: position 21,267 of record CAUYSK010124097.1, on the reverse strand, counting down.
ATAAAGTCAATAGAACCCAATCCATGCATTATATAAAATAAATGACAGGAAATCTGAGAGTCAGTGGAGCACACAAAAACATCTGGATACGTCCAGAAGGAGCGTAGAGTCTCAATCGTAACTTTTGAATTATAAAGTACGGTCCCTATCACTTATTCTATATGGCAAGTATGAAAGAGCCCTTTAAGTCCAATCAATTTTTTAAATAAAAGTTAAAGAGGTTTCAAATTCTTCGTTTATTCCTTATTTCCTTGGAGAAATCACAAGGTCAATGCAGGGTAGAGAAACCATCCTCTACACTGCTGGAGGATCAGCAGGTATCTCTACCTTGATGAGAGAAGTACAGTGTCAGCAGGTATATACTCTTTGCCTTTTATTATAACTATATCTCCAACATTTACCTGAAAGAAAACTGGGAATTGGTTAATTATCTGCATGGAAACACAGTTACAAATATACAACCGATTGCATTCAAGCACAGAATACAGTCAAAATGGTTACTGGCAAACAAGAACCACTTGTCTTCACAAAACTGAACGAAATTACCCAGGGATGAGGCCAGGACTGGGGGGGTCCTCTAAAAAATGAACGTTTTTGTTTTATCAGCTATGTAATTTAACAAAATTAAACTATCCGTTTTATCCATTTAACTGACATCTCAACTTCTCATATTCTCTCTTTGACACAGAAGTAAAAAGTAGGAATTTACCAATTGAAATTTTTACCCTATTTAAAGAATTTCTTAATGCAGTTTCTCAATACACCTGGAGAAACTATCATATATCTCATCATTATTCCTCACGATGAACCTTCTGAAATAAGGATTAGTTAAAATTCATAGTTTAGAGAGGAAGAAAGTGAGTCTGAGATTACGTTATTTGCTCAAGATCATCATAGTTAAGTGGAAGGGTTTAGACTCGAACCCCCATCTGACTGTCTGCAAAGCTTGATTTTGTATAAGCAAATTTAGTGGAACTATCACAGTATTTTAAATTAAAAATAAACAGCTTAATTTCTTTATTTTACCACCTGCTAGCATTTTTCTAAGCGTGACATGGAGACAAATTAAAGATATACCATGGCCCAGAAACTGTCAGAGTATAAGTGACAGGCTTGTCACCTAGCGTTTGGCAAACAATACAACTTCAGCTAAGTAACAACTTGGCTTAAATGCACTGAGCGAGGTACACTCATAGCCACTCCCGTTAGATCGTGGAAGGTGCCTTCTCTCTCAGTAGACAAATTAACCTAAATATAAGTTTCACTACTTATTAGATGGAAGGAAAGCCTTTTTAAATTAATGCTTTTTTATTCTTTCCCTTTCCTACTTGTCCTTGAATGCTAAAATAACACTATTGAGAGGAAGGAGAGAATAGTATTTTTAATGGAATTACGATAAAAAATTATTGCAGAAACAGCCCATTGTGTTCTGTTTTATACACTGGGAAGAACAGGTCACAGAAGGTTGGTGGGGGGAGCTGTCTTACCTACGGTACGTACGCTGACTCCCCAGGGAGGGAAGCTCTGGATGCCTTGATTTGAAAAAGATTTACTTTAGCTGAAGTGGGAAATCTAGATTATCTGAAATTGACAAATTATCAGGGACCTTGGAATCAAACTACCTCGAAAAAGGGCAAACAAGAAAAATAAACTGCAAATATGAGTGCAAACTGGTCCTTAAAATAACATGCTGGGATAGCACACAACCTCCTGTGTGCCAATGTTTCCTGCCCCGTTAAACCATATGCTTCATAAAATCAGCATCGCATCTGTCTACATTACAGGGTTAGAGTCTAACAGACTTACAAAAAGTCCCTAAATTGTGCTGATTTCTAACATCTTTATTCATCGTAAGACAAAAGGGCTTGTGGTTACTAAACTCAAGAAAATATTAACAGCTTACGTGGGATACTACAGTTCCCCCAGTGGCATGGGAAAGCCCAGGGCTCGCTAAAGGCTGAAGTTCTTACTAAAGAATGCTAAATTCACGAATGATAAACTTCACTACTGCAAGGAAAGCAGAGAACCTAACCCCGTACGCTGTCTACGTTTGAGATCAATTTCTCAAAAGACATCCGAGCACCTCTTTTTTGGGGGTTCTGAGCCTCTAATACGGCATCCCCTTTCCCGCCGCTGTGTGCAAGGTCAAGATGGCAAAAACGCTTTGACCACGTATTCTAATTGGAGGAACATCATCACAAAGCAGTTTACAGAATGATTTAAAAATTCAACTATTTTTGTCCAATCCTAGGTCCCTGTATATTTACATTTTCATTAAGGGATCGTTAGAGATGCAAAATCTTAATCCCAAGAAATACATCTTGTTGTGGAAACTTCACGCACTAAAGCAGCTTTACAGAGGGACTTTCACGCATGCATACAGCCTGCTGCTCTGTGCCTCTCCACTTCGCCAGAACAATCTGCCGATTCCAAGACTCTTCCTCTAAATTCACCGCCTGGCCTGCGTCTATCTAAAAAGTGGTGACACTCAGCTGCATCTCAATGTGAAGAACCGCTCTTTGTGGGGGGGCAATGAAGCCAGCTGCTGCCTGTCAGGAGTGGAGACGTAGCTGCTTGCTTTGTGATTGCGATGCTTTCTTTTAAAACGAGATACCTGCAACGTAACCTCTTGGAACAGCATAAAAGCTTCAGGGCAGTAATCCAGAGCTGGACTGTGAATGTCTCAGAGCTGAAGTCTGCGAGTGACTACATGGATGGACAGTGGGCAGAGCTGCAGGTCCCCTGAGGCCCATTAAAAAGCGGCCACGGCGACCACACATTCAGACAGGCAGGCCAAGCGAGAACCCCGAAGTGAGGCACCAAGGTATCGCATTACCTTGGCATGTGACCACTATCTCGGTTTTGGTTTATTGATTTTATTTTTAATTGCACACAATATTATATAAGCCACAGAAAAGACCTGCCTCACAGTCTGGCCACCCGACAAGCCAGGCTGCTATCGTGCCTGTCCACGTGGTCCAACAGCCATTTACACACAGCTGGCCTCAGGTCCTGTTCTTGTCACCTGTGACTGTATTTCACGACACAGGGACCTCTCTATGCCCTGCTTGCTGCTGTGAGCTCACCGCCTGGCATGTACACTCAGTAAGTATTCATTAAATGAACGGTGTAATTTTTTTCTATTGCCACAGCAGGTGAAATTACAGCTTTTACTTGTCACAAAACATACAAGAGTGTAGAGTGCCGTAACTTATTTATAAAATGCTTTCACCGTTGTTGTATATCCGTGTATTCTCATTTTTCACTATTATAACTGATGCTACAATAAAACATTTTTACACATGTAGAAATTTTCTTGGGATAAATTCTCAGAATCCCCTTTTTATGGTTCTCAATATGAATAGTCAAACTGCTAATCCACAGTAGCATATAAATGAAATATTTCATAAAAATTCTGAAATAAACTTCAAATACATAGCAAATAAGACTTCAATCTTGTTTGAATTTGCAACTTTTATCATTTGGTTGAATATTATACTGAGTCTGGTTGATTATTTTATTTCTTCCTGTTTATTACCAACTTTCATTTCCTACTTATATAACAATGACCTAAATCTTTTGTCATATTTGGTACAAATATTTTACATACACTGCCTACTTATTTATGTTGGTTCTTATTGTGTGTTAGTTTTAAAATTTATATAATCAAAATCCATAGATCTTGAGATACTGCTGTTCTCCAAATAATTGTTAAAGTCTTTATCCTATTTGCATATTTTCCAAAAACAATGTTTAAACATTTAACTTTTAGTCAGTTGGAAATTATTTTTGCAGTAGGTTGTAATTTAGCTACAAACTAAACATTCAAGTATTATTTCTTGAAATTGCTAATCTGCAATTCCAACATGATTAATTGATCCTTTTACCAATTATTTTTGCCTCTTTTATCAAATATTAAATGGGCTTTATGACAGGGCACTAAATTCTATTCCATACTACTCCAATAGATCCCATGCTATTCTATCCATCGGTGTCTATTTTTACAACTCATCCATGCTGTTTGAATTACTTTTGCTTCCCATTTTACTTACAGCTCATCCTTGCACACTGTTCTTCATTTTTCCAAAGTATTCTTCAATTTTTTCACTATTCATTTTTGCAAAGCAGATTAATAATTTAGTCAATTCTTGAGGAAAAAACAATAATGTTCCTGTGATAGTACATCAATAATTTGAAACAATATTTTATTTTTCATTTTTTCTAGGAATATGACGTATTTGTACATTTATTACTATGTGAGTCTTTAACACTCAAAGCATGGATGCTTTCTTTACAAAGCATATACACATGTTTTAAATTTATTTGTGAGCATTCTACATGCCACTGGGAATGAGACTTCTTTTTCACTTTATTTTCTAACTTGATATTGCCAACATACAAATGCTGTTAATTTTTAAATATTTATCATGAATTCATCATTTAATTTTCATTAATTTTAGTTATCTAATTCTAATTATGAATATTAAAAAAACTTCAGCTCTTTTGGTTGAATGACTTTTGACAACACTTTAAATTCTATCCCTCTGTATCTCGAAATGGGATGCCCAGGTTAGATGTGGCACTTATCTCCAAAGATGACTGGAGACACTATCATTATGGGTGAACATGGCTGGGGGTTTAATTTTTGTCTGTCAAAAATAGAAAAAGTTATAATAATCCAAGTAAGTTAGCACGATTTTGAAATAATGATTGTTTATCAAGGAAATAAGACATTTTAAAGGTTAATTTTAGAGTGAAGTAGTAGATGGTTATCTCCTGACTTTATAACTATTTATTTTCTGAGCACGCAGTCTAGGTAAGAAACTGATATATAAATCTGTCACGATGTGTATTAATACTTACATTAACTACACTGACAACCCTAGTTAAAAAATTTATAATAAAATTCAACTTATCCTACTTAATTATATCCTATCTTCTCTCTAAAATGTTTAAATCCATAAGTGCCAGACAAGAATATAAAAGAAACTTATTTTGAAATTGTTTTTAGCCTTGTTTATTTTTTGTCTTGCGCTTCTGAGAGATGACTACCACAGAAATAAAGCAAGCACAATCAAAGTATGTTCCTCTTTTTGCTTTTATGTCAAAGACCAAAGTAAAGACAGGAGTGAATTTTTGGCTATATGGAAGAGGAGATGTCAGACTCTATTCTAGTTACTGATTTAAAATCAACAAAAAAAATGCAATTAATTTTTGATTGAGAGAGATACAAGGTATCTCTTACAGGAACATAAGGTGACCATGAACATCACAAGGTAGAAGCAAGAGCACAGGCATAAACGGCTAGAAATACTCTAATGCAAACAAAGTGTGGGTTAGACCTCTACTGTCCTACAAGATATTGTCCTGTGAGATACATCTTTAGTATCCCAGCATCCAGGAAACAAAGTCCCCTGGGTAGAGTAGCCTGGCCTCCAAAAAGTCTTTTACCAAGTTATGAAAGTTATTCACTTGTAAATGACTAGAGGTCAAATCTTCCAGAACTAAGGGAGAACTAATAATAATTGTTTACCTTTTGAAAATGAGGTTTGAAAAGAATGAACACCTAAATCACATTTGCTAAATTATGACTCAACTCATAACTGCCATGTTAGAGGTCCTGTGTGCAAATTAACCTCTGATATTATAGAACTGACTTCCAGTTCATTAGAAGATGATGTTTAATTTGTAAGACTTTTGTTTTAAAGGAAGTAGCAGTATGCAAATGTGATTAGTCTCAATATATGAATTTGAGGTAAACAGACAAAAGTAAAATATCAGAACTCAAACTTGTATTTTTACTTGGACAGTAGATGATTAAAGCAAAAAATTATAATGCAAAACAGTTCATGGTTAAATAAAATCTATGAGAACAGTACTCGAAATATACTATGAAAGAAATAAAAAAGTTCTAGATTATTTTTCAAAATAATAGTCTTTCTAGAATATTGCAGAAATATTAAATGGATGAGACTAACTGAAGACTCCATGCATGTTTACATTACTAAATAGCTTTCATATTAGTGGAATTTTGATATTTGCTTATATTATATACAAAAATTACATCTATTAGCGTACATACTATGCATTTTTTCTCCTGGAACAAAATAAAAATCAATGCATACCTTTTCCCAGTGAACAATTTCCCAAGCACCATTTCTCAAAACTGGAAAGAAAAAAGGTGACATCTTTAATGACATTTTTTTACTAAATACGAAAAGGCTATTTCTAATGACCATTTTTAATGAATCACTTCAAATAAAATAACTAGTAGCAATTCTTACAAGTTTTAAAATTATGATAGCGAGAATATGCAAAATTATACAAAGAACAGAAATGACCAATGCACATTTAGCTCCCACGATTACAGATCACTGACAGAGGACGATCTCTTTGGTGTTACCAAGGGCTTTCTTCTGCACACAGAGGAATTACTGGATCTTGGAATTAGGTAGTGTAAGTTCTCCAACTTTGACTATTCTAAGTTTTTGCATTTCCATATAAATTTTAGAATCAAATTATCAATTCTTAAAACAAAATGCAAAAAAAAAAACCCCAAAACTTCCTGAAATTTGATTTGGGGCTCAAGTCTTTCAATTCATGGACAAGCTGTATCTCTTCATTTATTTACATCTCCATCAATTTTTCTCAGATACGTTACGTAGTCTGCAGCGAATGGGTCTTTCATTAGATTTATTTCTTGATATTTGATATTTTTTCTTAATATTACAAATGGTATTTTTTATTCCATTTTCCAATCAGTCACTGGTAGGATACAGGAATGCATTAAACTTTTGTATAATGACCTTGTCATCTTGTAACTTCGTTAAATTCATTTATTAGTTTGGGTACAGTTTTAAACTGCTCTTTTGATGTTTTTATAGCAATACTTTCTAAGCAACTTAATTTCTCTTTGTTAATAATGCTGTATTACGATTTTGGGCTGTTTTATTATGCTCATATGCATAACTGTTCGTCTCTTTGTTTTTAAACTCTTCTGCTATCATACAAAAAAGTATTCAAAAATCTGGAATAACTTTTACTACTAAAAATGTCCTGTTGATTTTATGCCCTAAGCATCTCAAATTCTGCCAATATATTTCATGCCCCCCACCATCGACACCAGCACCCCGAGTTCATGCAACCACTTCCTGCCAGCTGGAGTCTGTATCCGCCTCCGCCAATGCATTTCTCGTGTTGGGTCTGTATTGGCCTCCCCGCTAGTTTCGTCATTCATTCTTTTTTTTTTTTTTTTTTTTGAGACAGAGTCTCACTCTGTTGCCCCGGCTAGAGTGAGTGCTGTGGCGTTAGCCTAGCACAGCAACCTCAAACTCCTGGGCTCAAGCAATCCTCCTGCCTCAGGCTCCCAAGTAGCTGGGACTACAGGCATGCGCCACCATGCCCGGCTAATTTTTTCTATATATTTTTAGTTGTCTGATTAATTTCTTTCTATTTGTAGTAGAGACGGGGGTCTCGCTCTTGCTCAGGCTGGTCTCGAACTCCTGAGCTCAAACAATCCGCCCGCCTCGGCCTCCCAGAGAGCTAGGATTACAGGCGTGAGCCACCACGCCCAGCCTCGTCATTCATTCTTGATCTTTTCCAAATTTAGTTTCTACCGTGTAGCTATAATGACTGTAGATGATGATTTTATATACATGTAATAATTATGTCTCAATCCATACACACACACTGAAAATATCAGGTCACCCCTTGCTTAAAACTCTTCAACTGGCTCCCTTCGGCTCATAAAATAAGCCCAAACATCTGCAAGGCCTTCGATGAAGCAGCTCCTGCCCACTCCCAGCACGGCCTCTTCCTGCTCCCTCCACGCCCTGCCCAGGCCCTCTGTGGCGGGAGCACCCTGCTTTCTCCTGCCTCGAATACGCTGCACGTTTCCATGCCTGGAACCCTGTTTTCCTCCATCCTCACCTAGCTGACGTCTACACGTCTTCTGGATCTCAGCTTTAACACCACTTTCTCGGGGGACACCGTGTTGACACCCGTCCTTCACCGCTACCCCCGAGTCTGAATGCACTCCCTTCAGCACTTATCAAGACCCCACTCCGTATTTAGTCAAGAGAGGATTATTTAAGGGCTGTCTCCTCCCCCAGACTGTGAGATCCGCGACAACAGGAACCTTCTGCGTTCCACTCACTGTTACGGTGCCAGCCTAACGATGCAGAGATAAAAAGGTGCTCAGTAAGAACCTGCTGGAGAAATGCTGGATCTACTAATATTCCTACGTGTCTAGGATCATGTGAAACCACAGCAATAGTTATATAGATTTATTAAAGATACAAGCCCAATCCCTAGTGGATCGCATGCTAAAAACAACATACACATGATATTTATGCATCGCTATATTAGGAGAACACTCTGGCAGTTCCTCAAAAAGTTATTGCAGTTATTGCAGGACCTAGAAATTCCAGTATAGAGAACTGAAAACATATGTTCACACAAAACTTGCACATAAATGTTCACTGCAGCATTATTCGTAACAGCCAAAGAGCAGAAACAACCCAAATGTCTGCTGACTGACGGCTGGATAAACAAAATATGGTATATCCATTCAACGGAAGGTCATTCATCCACGTAAAGCAACGAAGCGCGGATACAACAGCTCGGAGGAACCCTGAAGACATGTAAGTGAAAGAAGCCAGACACAGAAAGCCACGTATGTACAATCCCATTTACATAACAGGTCCAGAACAGACAAATCCACGGAAACGGAATGTAGATCCGTGGTTGCCAGGGGCTAAAGGAAAGAAAGGAGTAAGCCTGCTACGTGTGTGCATTTTCTTTTTAGAATGATGAAAACGTTCTGGAATTAGGTTATGGTGATGGCGTATAACCTTATGGATACACTAGAAACCACTGAACTGTATACTTTAATGGCAAATTTTATAGTGTGTGGATTATAGCTAAATAAAAAATAGCTATATAAAAGATGCCAATGGACTATTTAAGCATTTGCTTAAAATAGACATCTCAGTTTTATAAGTTACTAAAATGATATTCAGCGTGAGCAGGTGGAAATGGTTACGTAACCATTAGCTGCCCGAACACAACCTGTTCTCTGATGTCGGCTCAGGGCCGCCCCTTCCCGCTCTGTGATTTGAACTAGCCCTCCTTGAAATGTTGCCACTTCACGGATGTTTGTTAGTTCACATCTGAAAATACCCCTGACCCGTTCTACTGGATTCCACTTAACACCCACAGAAGCATCACAACAAGCTTCTCAGGGCCACAGATCACTGTGGAAGTCAGTGGCACTTTGATGGAAAACCACTGAAAATGGTCCTCCGAATCTGCTCCCTTCTCCATCCTCTACACCTGCTCATTCTCCCTCGGCCTTGCTCTGATCAGTTCTCTCTCCACATTAAACCTGCTTCACTCTTTCCCCTTTGCAGCTCCGTGTCTACCCAAACCGTACCTTCTCCTCTCTAACCGAATGCTCCTCAACTCATTATTGAAGAGAGATTTCGAAAAACGTGTCCTGCTGCAAACAATGCACAAATCTAACAAACGTTTAAATAAATATTCACTCAACAATGTTTTCTATCAAATGACAAAATCAACACGTTTCCAACAAGACAAGCAGGTACGCAGGTGAGAGCTGACACTCTTTCCTCTTCTCAAGGTAAGGAGTCCTAACGGATGCCTCCTCACATACCTTCCTCTAGACAAATGTGGGCATTCTTGCTTTTTTCTTTCCTTTCTCTTTTAAAATTTACTTCTCTGCAACTTGGTTTTCCACTTAATATATCATAAATACTTTAAGGACAAAGCATAGAGACTTAACTCTTTTTTTTTCTGGAAAATACTCCATTGTACGGATGTGCCAATTGCAACGGGTTGGATAAGTGAGGAGATTGCAGGACTCCATGTGATGTATTAACAAAGGCTCTCATCAAGATAAAGGTTGTGACCCAGCAGGAAAGTTAATCAGGGGCCTGAGAGACGGCTAGGTACCACTCCTCAGAAGCCCTTCTTGTCCACCCAGGGCAGGGATTTTGAAGCTCCATGATATATATATATATATATATATATGAAATCTGAATTTCAGGGAAGCCCCGGGCAAAGTTTCTAGCAGGGTCTTTTACACTCTAGTCAATTAGTCAAGCCAAACTGTGTAATCAGTTAAACTAGTTAAGCCATCCATCTCTACATAGCCTTAAACTAACTAGAAAAGCTAGTCTCGGGTGCCTCTAAGGGAGTTTCGAACCTTAGACATCACAGTATAAATCCGCTCCATGCTTCTCTCGGCCACGGCTGAGCATCACACTGCCAGGCACCCCAGAGACAGGCACAGGGCTGTCCTCGTCCAGCTCTGAGACAACTGAGCTTTACAGAACAGCTGTATCATCACACATTCAACCATCCTCCTGCTGATGGAAATTCTGACTTCCATTTTTTTTCTACAACCACAAACCACAATGAAATATACATACATGATTATATCCTATGAGAGAGAATGTCCAAAAGAGCATTGCTGGGTCCAGGGTATATGAGTTTGTACTTTTATCAGCCAAGACCAGATTATTCACCTAAGAATCCACAGTAATCCCCACTCTTACCAGCAATGTATGACATTCCACTGACTATAAACCCAGAGAAGCACAGATTGTTATGAATCACTTGAATTTTGTCAATCTCAGGAGTATTTGATATTTATTCTGAAGGTTTCAGTGGCCTGGATTAATTAAAGTGCAAATTACCTTTATGTCCCTACGCTGAGTTAAGATCCTAACTAAACGGGGTAACATTTCTTTGAAAGTATCACAGAACCTTGCTGCTCAGCACTCAGTCCATGGACCTGCAGCACGTGCTTGTGGGCTTAGTAGAAATGAGGGCCTGTTTCTGCCCCTTCCTGTATTTATTTCATGAAATACAAAACCAGGACATAGAAATAAAGAAAGGACGTGCCTAGTTTCTACAAACTTGAGGCTAAACCCAGCTTAGGATATAAACAGTAATACAGGATTCTGGCCAGGTTATTAATAAAAATCAGCTCGCAATACATAAAAAGTTTCTGTACAAATCAAGACTTGGACCCTGGCCAAGGATCCAAGTCAATCATATAATTCATTGTTTCTTTTGCAACTGGTTCCTAAACACCTAATCCTTAGAACAGTGAAAATAAATGCCATCCAAACACACCTGCTACAGTTTCCAAACAGCCTAATTAGCCTGACAGTATCCAGACGAGTTGGACTGCAGTCTGAAGAGCTCAGACTTCAAACACACACCTCAAATGTAACTCATTTTTACTTAGCAGGATACTAGCTGACAGCTTTGTTTAACGGGTTTCTTTTGTGCAATGAAAACATTCTGTTAGAGCAGCGGTCCCCAACCTTTTCGGCACCGGGGACCATTCTAGGCTGTGGCTGAAACAGACCATTTGCCGTTCCCAGGATGTATCTCACGTCTCCCCACTTTCCACGGTGATGCTCGTATCAGCCCTTTCGCCAGGTCACACACACAACTACACCCCGGCCTCTCTGCTCACCAAAATTCCACTCTAGCTTCCAGAAGCCTCCAAATGACACTCTGAACCGCCTCTTCTCTCATCTGGACCTTATTAGTTTTTTCAGCTTGTATCTGTCTGCATCTTATCTTCCCTACCAGTTATAATTTCCTGTAGGGAAAGAACGAAGATTTGTTCCTCTCTGCATTTTCCGCACAGGGTCTTGCACAACAAAGATGTTCAATAAAGACTTACTGAAGTGAAATAATGAAAGTTCTAACTTTGAATCATACCCATTTTTTTCCCCAGGAAATATGAAGATAGAATTTTATTGGGGTTTGGCAAAATCAGAAGGGAGGAAGACGCCCATGGAAGCAGAATACCTGGTTTAAATTCAAAAATAAAAGACTCAAAGAGTAAGGTACACACGCAAAGGAAAGGAAGCCCAGAGCAAAGTCACAAAGCAAACCCCGAAATCAGTCCTTGCTCACTTTAACCAGGTTCCTAAATTTCCTCAATGGCTTTTGCTCCTTTCTGTGCAACCTTTGTTTACAGGACAAACGAAAGAAAATCTGGGGCTGTCTTTCCCTCCCAAATACCCCTCTCCATCCAGAGCTACTGTTGAAGACATCTAACCAGTTCGATTTATGTAACACTAAGGTCTTTGTGATGGTTTGAAAATATTAACAATCTTACAGATGTCTGAAATTACTTAGGCTACAGAATATGCTCAAGTTTTAAGCCCTACGATCACGGGAACATCACTTCCTAAGAACTGTTTAAGGTGATGTACACGTGGCGGAGTATGTTCAGGTCCGCTGGCTGGGTCAGATGTGCGGGGACTTCCAGGGAGACGAAAGAGGCAGCAAGGTGGAGCTATTCTGAGTCCTTTAGCAAAATACATTCCTTTGAGCTGAAATGCACTGAACCAGATAGACTCAGCCCTGTTGGGTCATTTCAGGCTTAACAATCTGAAACACATTAAATCCACACCAACTCAACATCTTTTTCACAAAGGACTTTCAAGGTGAAATTGTTTCCAGCGGGAAATAAGCAACCACGCGCCCTGCAGGGAAGCAGCCTCGTTAGCGGCCATCGGCTCAATGCCACTCCAGACAGGCCGATGGAGCTCTGGGGAAGGAAGGTATTGGTGACTATGGGTAGATCTATTACTTTTAGCTATGTGCCTAGTTGAAAAGAATTTCGTGTTGTCCTTTCTAAATAATTAAATGAAAACAGAGCGAAACTGCTTTATTAAAGACTTATTCTAATACTATCGTATTAATATAATGAAATATTAATACAATATTAAATAATTTAACTATAGCATCAAACCGAAGGATCGACGGCGGCCGGAGATCACAGCTGTATCTCACACACATTCTCACCTGCAGAATGCACACACGGCATTCAGGGAATACACCTGAACAGGGGGTTTGAAAAATGCAAATCTACTCATTAGGAGAAATCTTAAAAAGTTTCCCAAATACCTATCTTAGCCTGCACCTGAACTCCATCCTTTCTCAGGCCTCCCTGTCGTGATTTTCGATGAAACCGTCATTACTGGCACACTAGTCATGATGGTGCTTCATGCAAAATGAAAGAATATTTTTTTACAACTTAAAAAAGATCTAACTCAGCCACAATAAATCCATATGGGGACTGAGTTCAATTTATAAATTATAACAACGATTATGAATTCATATTTTGCAAATTCATGCAGAGATAAATTTGGCAAAACAGCTCAGTTCGGGGAAAGCAACAAGAGATGGCCTCCAGCGTGTGTGTAGACACATGGAGTACGTCACATGCCGAGTTCATATATTGAGGGAAGAAATCAGAGAAAATGCAGGTGAGTTCAGACGCAAGGAAACGGGTGTTCTGAACAGGGCAGTGCTCGGGGCTTGGCGTGGTGGAGGCGGTGAGCGGACGTAGTCTGTGTTCACAGAAGGCAAAGCAGGGGTGAGTAATGATAGCATCTTCCACAGGGGGTGAAAAATGACAAGAACTTCCACCACATTAGTATTTTATCGGCGCCTGCGAGACAGTCTGGGACGCAGTGTTACAGAAATACTGCTTTTCAGCTCATTCACACTCCAGATAACGAATTCTCAGGAAGCCTCCTTCCATTTCTAGTCTCTCTTCTCCCTCTGTTATTTATGCCCACGTCTTTACCTGGAGAGCGGTTCATTCTCCCATTCGTGGGTCACGCACACGCAGAGCGCCTGCCGCGAAAGGACCCTGGGCTGGGGGATACCAGGGACACAAAGACAAGTCAGAGGTTTGACCTGCCCTCTGCACAGTCCCTCTCTAGTAACCACAAACCAGCACACGACAAACATACCAAAGAGAAGCAGTCACAATTCATAAAACTCATTATGACTCACTCCCCTGAGCATCAATTTACTCTGCCCTCTCTCTGCAACTAGGTTTTCAGAAAACAATATATAATTGTACATTTGTCAGGTCACTGAACCATCTACTTAACCAACTTCCGTATCTCTGGGGCAAGAGATGGCTTGTTTCCAGAAGTCGTGTTGATGATAGGCACAAACGAAAAGTGCGTGGAGGTCTGAGTTAGGTCTAAATTCTGTAACTAGATTCCCGACTGAGTTCGCTCATCAGTGAAGATGAGACATCTGACAGGCACCAGTCTTCAGTCAAATGGCTGAAAACGTAGGAAATAAAATTACAGATTCATATTTATGCAGTTGCTAGGGAATGACAGAATCACTCTCTACTGCTCCATGCAAAATAAGGAAAGAAAATATCCATTTCCCTAAGAATACAGAAGGTTAATATTTGAACTGAGGGGAAAATGTCCTTATATATTATGTGGTCTTGGTAAACATTTGGAAAATGAAAATTTAAGTTTAATGCTTCGAATGTCTGTCGAAAATTAATTGCCTGTCAAAAATGCTCCCCTTCCCACTCCGGCCTCAATTCAGGAAAGTAAACTGAATTTCACTCGGCGTAATGCCAACAGACGGCTTTCGTGTTAAGCAATTTGAGTTATCTGACAGCAAACAGTACCCCACTTAAACATGTTTGTTATCTCCTATCAACTGCCAAACCAAGGAGACCAACACTCAAAAGTAGGCAAAAGAATAAAACAAAAAAAGATACTGTTCTCTTAGAGAACAATTTCAAGTATTACACTAACAGCTTGGGCATGGGATTTCCGAGTACAGCTACAGATACCCAAATCGGTGGAAGGTGATGGTGTAGTATTTGCGTACAGCCTCGGAACATCCTCCCATCTACTTTAAATCATCCCTAGATTGCTTGGGATGCCTCATACAGTGTAACTATGTAACCAGTACATAGGAAATATGGAAATAGTATCTATGTAAATAGCTGTTACACTGTATTTTTATATTTGTATTATTTTTTATTGCTGTGTTTTTCTTTCCCCGAGTATTTTCAATCCTCGGTTGGCTGAATCTCAGGATGAGGAACCCACAGGTGCAGAGGGCTGACTATATTCTGTTGACTACAACGGTTTTCATAGCTAAGCCCTAACGTTTTATTTTTGAAATGAGTTTATAGACACTGACTGCAGAAGCCTTCCCTCTCACCTGCCTCTTCTTCACTTTTAGCCACAGGGCTCATCCTGTAAATCCACGAAGGGGAGTGATGAACCAAGAAAGAACATTTTCTCTGAACGGCAGACAAAAGGGAATACTTTTGGAAGTAGATCAGGACCCAGAAGATCAGAGCATGCGTGATTTTGAGGTGTGGCAGCCCAAAATCATAAAGCCATGACGGCTACCCCTCGACTGCACCGTGTTGACTTCACGAGCAGAGGCTTGAACATAAATAACTTGCAGTCACTGAAGACAGGAACGCTCTGATACATTGGAAAAGCATTTATTGATTTTATTTCCAAAGCTGTTAATGAATGTTTTGAGCAATATGGCAACACGTGCAAAAAGTGCACGCTGCCAAAAACACCAGTACTGGAAACACCTGGGTTTTTTCTCTTTCAGTTCCTCTGGTTGTCCCTTCACACCCAAACCCCTGGGGCAGCCTCCTCCCTAGGCTTCTACGGGGCCCCGACTCCAATTCATCCTGCTCCCGGAATCCCTACCCTTCACCCGTATCCCGTCTCTTTTTGGCTCGTAAACCTCCAACAGAGAAATTGGAATTCCCTTTGCTTGGCCTCCGAAGGCCTGTAACATTTGACCCCAGCCTACTTTTTAATCCTTGTTTCCCTCTGGTATGAATCTCATTCCCATCCCTGGCACTCTAATAACGATTTAGCAAACCAGTCCCGAAGTCTTCCTCCTTCCTGTCCAGGATAACCTCGCCGCCTCCCTTCCCACTCCACCCACACGTAAGGTAAGTCTTCCCCACGTCTCTCGGCTCATCCAAAGTCCTCCCAAAATTCAAGGTCTACCTCAAGATACACCAACATTTTCTCTCCTTTTGAGTTTCTACAGCATTTGACATAGGACTCATGATTTGCCACAAAAATCTAGAGAGACACTGACATCACGTGGTCCAAATCCTTCGTCTTCCACAATCTCTTACCTACCACTTGGTACGTGTCTTTTCAAGCACCTCTCTCGCCAGATAGGTTATAAGCTCGAGAGTTGAAGTTCTCATCTTATGCTTTTTTGTTTGTCTCGTAATATAATCTCAGTAAATATTTCATAATTTTATTAGGTTAATTAATAAATATATCTTCCTCAAATACATCAAAAATCGGTATATGATGCTTCAGGTGTGAGGCGGTAAGAAAGAAGCAGGGCATTTCGACAGGGCCCCATAAAAATATCAGCCAGGTAAAAATACTGTTTTTAACTGCCAGATAATGTTGGAGACTTTACTGACCCTCCTCCCAACAGGAGAACCTCAGAGAGGGGTGAGGCTCACAGAAGGGGCAGCTCAGGGATAGGATAAGATGAGTTTCGTGTGTTCCTGGGTATTTTTTTAAAAACATATTAGAGTACCACAGTCTATTTGCTTCTGTTGAATGTCATTTTGCTTTTGGCAGCATTGAAATGTGCTGCTCACATGGAAGGAGCCATGCCAAAATGCCATGCACGCCACAGAAGCTGGCCCGGTTTTAAGCATCTTTATTTCTGGAGCATACACCGTCCGCACGTATAGAATAACTCAGAGCGCTTTGCTCTCCAAAATGCTTTCACCCCAGTGACATCACATCTGATTATTTCCTATAAATCTTCTCTATGGTAACATCTGCAGATTACAAACGAAGACAGTTTACGGTATTTAACGCCGCCAAAAACAACCGCAGACTTTATGGACTATATTTGGGAGCTCATTACTACTACGAAGCACTTAAATATATTAAAAATGTTGGCTTTCGAAAGCATTATCTCTGTAAATCACTCTAATGCGAATTTAAGTGTCAGAGTAATAAACGCTACAAAGCAAGAGTCAATCTACCCTGAAAGAAAAACTTAAGAGATACGCAGTACTCTCAGTTGAATTATAGTTAATGGAAGCGATTTGAAAATATTTCACCGTGAGTGTGTTTGACAACTATGAGAAATAAGACGTAAAATTCCTACCTTGTGTCTGTTTCTTGTTGACGGCATTATCAGCTTTGTGTCGTTTCTAAAATTCAAAAGCAAAAAGAACAACCGTGAGAAAGTGAATGAAATGAATAAAACAAAAGAGCCCCCACAACAAGAGAGGATTTCTTTTGGCTCATGTTCCTCCAGGTTGGTCCCTTCTACGTTAATGTCAGAGTTAAGGAACTTGCATCTACAGGGGAAGGGCCCCGGGAAGCGGGAGAAGATGCTCAGGAATCCCAAAATCGGAAGCACAACCCGCAGCATCTTTCTGCAGCACTCGCCTTCCGAGAGCCCAAGCTTGTGCTCCCTGGGGAGGATCTTACGTTAGCACAGAGGTAAGATTAAAATTTTAACGTACGAGAAAAGTTTGAACCGGAAGGCTGATTTCGTCTTTTGCTTAAATAACTCACTCAGAAAGGAAGACTGCCCCAGAGAATTACCTATAATAACTACCATTTTAATAACGGTATTTAAATATTCTCAGCTTCTTTTGAAATCCATTATCTAATTAAGCTGAGAACATCCACTATAATTTAGTGACGTGCTGATGTGTGTCGATGACTAGAACCAGACGCATCTACCGTTTGCAAATGGCCTTTTCTACTGACTGCTCCCCAACACCCCCACCTCTGCTTGCAACCACGAGCCACTGAGCCACAAGACCCTGCCTATTCTCCTTGCTCCCAAAAGCACCTACAACATTAAAGTGCAAACAGGTTTGTTGCTCTAAGTCTAGGTGGGTAAGTCTGAAGAGTTACATAAGCCAAGGTTTTATGGCAGTGAGTAAGAAAAAAGAAACAGAAGGTCAGATGAAAGGTGAGAATTTGAGTGGCCAGTGGAAGTTATCTTCTCTACGGTTCAACAAGAGGTTTTCCATGAATTCCGTCTACACTGATAGCATCGCGTATAACCCATCAGACTCGTTAACACTGCAGGAAAGCATTGAGTGTAACTAACTCTCTGCTCAAAGATTCTATCACATAAAGCTCAAGGTCAAATTTAGCTGTGCATACCTGACTATAACCTGGGTTGGAAGAAATGTAAAACCAGTGAGTTCCTACGTTTTCCATTTGAGGGAAAAAACATGGTTTTTAGAATCACAGTGGACACACAAAAACATTCTCCAAGAGAAAAGTCTAGAGTTGTGGATTAGCACTCCTCCAAGACACAGCAACACCCCAGAGGAATGGAGTAATAGCTGGCAGTGCGAACTCAATTTGCAGAAACAATCGGCCACTGAACTGCATAAAACGCAAATAGAGCATTCAAATCGCCTCTGCGGAAGAACAGTTGAAAACGATTCTAGCTACATCCACACGCGGGAATACGCTGTAACTCTCAGTAGAAAATACTCACTAGTCAACGGATATTAATGTAGACTTTTAACAGGCATAGTACTGCTTTCAAAAGTAAGCATGATTTGCCAGAAAATTTCTTCTTAAATAAATTTTTAACATTCTTTTAAATTTGTATCATGAGTAGAGAATACTTTGTAGTTGCAGAATTCTAAAAATATTCATTTTTTTTTCATAAAGTTGTAAGAAAATTAGAAAGTAACACAAAGTAAGTTTTGGTCCAAAATAATGGCCCAAGGTCAACAAATGTAGATATTCAAAGGAGGTGCAAATATTTCCAAATTCATGCATGTCTATGACAGACAATGGTTAGAAGGAGACACATCAGAGCTAATTAATGAAACACTCCACTTCAAACAGGTAATCTTAGTGGAACCCAAGGCAATCCTAGGCATTACTTCCCATCTGGAGAGAATTCCTGCTTAGGTGCATCTCTTTTCCCAACCCGCCCACCGCAGAATAAACAAGGCTACCCGTCAAGAAGTAAGTGTGTTGATATTATGCCAGGACCCACCTCAACAGGCAAGCTCTAACCTTATGACTACAAAAAGAAAGCATCTAGCTTTTGTATCTGAAAGAGATCATTATTCTTTCCAAACCTAAGAGTTCAAAACATTAACAGGTATTCTCTGAGTTCATACCCACCTCTGTCTTAGACTAAGAACTCATTTACTATCACTGAGAGCTAGCGGATTAATTAACATGATCGATATTTGACAGTACACAACATTGCATGAATAGCAGCATGAACCTCGGGATGCTTAAGTATGTGATGCTGACCACTCACTCCCTCCTTCTGGAAATCCTTCCGTCCCGAGGCATTGTCATCACATCCTTGCCCAAGTTTTCCATCTACATCCTGACACCTTCTTGTCCCCTCTGTCCACTTGCAATTCAGTGACACAGTTCCTTAAGGCTTACTCCCTGACCCTGCTCACTCCACGTTCTCTTCCCGGTTCACCTCTTTCCTGCCTGCAGTTTTACAGTTATAACCAGTACATAAATATACACCCGGCGAGACTCTCCTCTGAGTTCCACAGTTACAGCCAGTCGCCTCCTGACATCGCTCCGTAGCAATCTCAAAAGCATCTCAAAATGTGCTCACAGGCAACCTGCGACCTTATACCCTGAGACTTTGTCCTTGTCTCAGACATGGACCCAAACGCCACTTATCTGCACAAGCCAGGAACTTGTCAGAGTCATTCTCGTACCTCCTCCTCCCTCTCACTACCATCCAGCCTATTTCTTCGCTCAGTGAGTCCTTACCAATAGCACTAAGTGCCAAGCCCTGTTACCACTGCTGAGCACTGAACAAGAGATTAAACCCCTGGCTCTCAGGGAGCTTACATCCCCACAGCTGGGGATAAAATAAGAACACTGTAAGTTGGGTATGTAGCACGTTGAGGGATGATAAGTTTAGGTTTTGTCAATTTTACTTTTAAACATATAGTGAATTCACTTTTCCACTTGTACCCTACTCTATCAGTTAGTCTAATAGATCTTAGTTTTTTTTTTATACTAACTACTAGAAGATTCTTCTCACTAGTCTGCCCAAATCCTCTGTTTTCCTTCCAATATACTGTCCATTGTTTAGCCAAAAGCATCTCTGGATGATGACTATACGGTTAACATTTATTCATCATCTACTACACTAGACACTGTCCTAAGGACTTGATGTGTATCGTTTAATCTCAGTGACAGCCCAGTGTCATGACCTGATTAATATCTGTCTCTTCTACTGGTCTATGGTCTCCATCCTGGCTTCTCTCACTCACTAGATTTATCCTCAGTATTTGTCCCTGAATATTGTAGACTGTGAATAAGTATTTGTTTTATAATGAATAAAGCCTACCAGTGTTTAAGTTTAACAAGGTTATAGTAAAGAAGGAATTTTTCAGTAGTGAATATTCATCAATTTAAAAAAAACCTTGATCTTTACCATAAGAATTAGGCTTTGACATGATGCAGCTTTTTTAAAAAGAGTTCTCCACCGATTTTAGAGTATTTTCAAGGATGTATATCACTTGTTACTTACAGACAAAAATAGGAAATCATAGTAGGTGAAGTTGTCTAAAACATCAAGAGTTAAAATGCACGGGGGTGGAGAGCTTTAAGTATTAATATCTTACCTGGAGGCTGTTTTTATGTTTTATTCTGTAATTTTTTAAAAATGTTGTTAAATGGAATATTAAGGAAGGCTTATTGGAATGTAAGCTGTTTTATTCATTGATGTGTGAGTGGAAGACATCATTGATCTTTATCAACACCCAGTTCTCTACTCACATGGACCCTGGAATAAACACCTTCCTTTTGCCATGTGTTAGTACTGGGCCGTAAACAGATGTGGTGTACACCATGTACGGGCCGGAACACGGAAGTGAGATCCCCCCTCCCTCTCTCCGCCCCTGCTACAACCAGCACAACACCGCAGAACCCTACTCAGGCTGCATCCGAGTGATCGTGTGGAACAGGGGCCCCTCCCACCTCCATCCCCAACGACCAACTGCAATGTCTTTGAGCAAGTGAAAAATAATATTCAGCCACGGACATGTGGGACATGGTCATTATCACAGCGAAAGTTTAACACGTTCTAATGCATATCCTAATAGATGCCTGGCACCTAAATTATGCTTCAAACACTCCTGCTGGGCCGGGCGCGGTGGCTCACGCCTGTAATCCTAGCACTCTGGGAGGCCGAGGCGGGCGGATTGTTGGAGCTCAGGAGTTCGAGACCAGCCTGAGCAAGAGCGAGACCCCGTCTCTATTAAAAAAAATAGAAAGACATTATCTGGACAACTAAAAATATATAGAAAAAGTTAGCCAGGCATGGTGGCACATGCCTGTAGTCCTAGCTATTCGGGAGGCTGAGGCAGGAGGATCGCTTGAGCCCAGGAGTCTG
>CAUYSK010124095.1:0-31676 GCA_963575035.1 Avahi laniger | reverse complement strand
TCCCAGCTACTTGGGAGGCTGAGGCAGTAGGATCGCTTGAGCCCAGGAGTTTGAGGTTGCTGTGAGCTAGGCTGACGCCACGGCACTCGCCCCAGGCAAGAAAGTGAGACTCTGTCTCAAAAAAAAAAAAAAAAAAAGAATTGGTTTGACACAGCCACCAGGGACATGATTTCTTTCCATTTTCTTCATAATACCTTTACAGCTTCATCGTAAGGCCAGATCACCTTGTGATCACATGTTGGATGCCAACAGCTTGCCTGGGGTTACATATTTCCTTGTTTACATCCAGAGAAAGTTCGTATACATCAATCATAAAAACAAAAGTCTTGGGTTTCATTATGAAAGGACCAATTTCCTATTTCTGTCCCTGGGCCAATCACTATGACCATGGGACTACCCATGGAGTCTATTGAATGGCGTAGGTCCACTCATGCAGCTGAGACAGAGCTAGTGTCACGAAAAATTCTAAGGATGCGGTAAGAGCAGTTTCTCAGAAAAAAAGGAGGAAATAGGCCAGGCGCAGTGGCTCACACCTGTAATCCTAGCACTCTGAGAGGCCGAGGTGGAAGGATCACTTTAGGTCAGGAGTTTGAGACCAGCCTCAGCAAGAGCAAGACCCTGTCTCTACTAAAAAATAGAAAGAAATTAGCCAGGAAACTAAAAATGAAAAATTAGCCAGGCGTGGTGGCACACACCTGTAGTCCCAGCTACTCAGGAGGCTGAGGCAGAAGGATTGCTTGAACCCAGGAGTTTAGGTTGCTGTGAGCTAGGCTGGCACTCTAGTCCGGGTGACAGAGCAAGACTCTGTTTCAGCAAAAAAAAAAAAAAAGGAGGAAAAGTTGAATGGATCTGGATAGACCTCCAAGTTATGTCTTCTACGCAAATTCTTTAGAAATGCCCTCACTAGAGAACTGGATTAGGTCCTTTGGACACATGTAACAGAAATCAACTCTGGCTAACTTAATCCAACAGAGACTTCTTGGAAAGAGATGAAGGAGCTCACTGGATTTAGAGAACCCTGACAATACGGGACTGCTGAGGAATCAGGGAGCTCTGGGGGTCTCAGTAGTAGGAACCACTCTACAGCTTTTCCTGAGCACTTTGCTGAAACGAAGTCCAATTCTACATGCTCCTCTTGTCGCCTCATTCAGCATTTGAAATCCTAGGAGAAAGATTACAGTTGTCTGTGATTAAGTCACTTCCCTGGCCTGAATGAACTCAGGTAATGACAGGAAGAATCTAGTGAAAGGAACTTTCAAAGACATTTCAGCTCCCATAGTCAGAGGACAGGGTGCCTACTTTCATAATGTTCAACAAGTTTGCACTAATTTGGGGAGGCATGATCCCCTTAAAGGAAATTAAAGTCCTCTTATCCTGGAGGAATTGAATGCTGAATGGAAAAATTACAAATATTCACCTCGGGTCCTACATTATAAAACACATGGGATGCCACAAAGCAGTACTCAAACAAAAAGTATAATTCAAGTGGATTTCTCTAAAGAGCAAGAACAGTTGAAAACAAGGGAACTAGGATTACAACTCAAGAGTGTAGGGAGAAGAAACATAAAAATGGCTCAAAGTAGGAGGAATTATTAAAGATAAAAGTAGTTGTTCATCAAATAGAAAAAAATTAAAGAGCGATTGACTAATAAAAGCAGAAACTGGTTCTTTGAGTAGTTCAATAAAATAGACCAATCTTTGGCAAGTTTGATGAAGACAGAAAGAAGGGCAACAAGAGAAAGGGAGAGGGAGAGAGAGAATGCAGATAAACAACATTGGGGGTTATAACTATGGATATGGAGATTTTAACAAATGATAAAAGTATAAATGTTTAAACTTGTAATGATAAATTTCAACATCCACTTGAAATAGATGATTTTATTAGAAAATATAAATTACCATGGGTACAAAAGTACAGTTAGATAGAAGGAATAAGTTCTAGTATTCAATAGTATAGTAGGGAAATTATAGTCAATAATTTATTGTATATTTCAAAATAGAAAAATTATAATGTTTCCAACACAAAGAAATGAGAAATGTTTGAGGTGATGGATATCCCAATTACCCTGATTTGATCATTACACATTGTAATATATATCAAAACATCACATGTACCCCCAAAATATGTACACTATTATGTATCAACAAAAAATATTAGCCACGCATGGTGCACCCTCCTGTAACCCCAGCACTTTGGGAAGTCAAGGTAGGAGGATTGCTTAAGGTCAGGAGTTTGAGGCTGCAGTGAGCTATAAGGGTGCCACTGCACTAGCCTGGGTGACGGAGCAAGACCCTGTCTCAAAAAACAAATAAATAAACTTTAAAAAGAAAAAGAGGCCAGGTATGTGGCTCATTCCTATAATCCTAGCACTTTGGGAGTCTAAGGCAGGAGGACTGATGGGGCCAGGAGTTTGAGACCAGCCTGAAAACTGTAGTGAGATCCCATCTCTACAAAAAATTATCCAGGCTTGGTGGTAGATGCCTGTAGTCCTAGCTACTCAGGAGGCTGAGGCAAGAGGATCGCTTGAGTCCAGGAGTGAGGTTGCAATGAGCTATGATTATGCAACTGCACTCTAGCCCAGGCAACAGAGCAAAAAACAAACAAATAAAAAAAAAAAATCCAGGCCGGGCGCGGTGGCTCATGTCTGTAATCCTAACACTCTGGGAGGTCGAGGTGGGAGGCTCAGGAGTTCGAGACCAGCCTGAGCAAGAGCAAGACCCTGTCTCTCTCTCTCTCTCTGTCTCTGTCTCTGTCTCTCTCTCTCTCTCTCTCTCTCTCTCTCTCTCTCTATATGTATATATATATATATATATATATATATAGCAAGTCTATGAATTAACTGGCTCAAGTATCCAGTCACCCATTGTAAGCAGATAGGGGTAGGATCAGGTGGGTGCATGGTGCTCCTTCTGGGGAACAATAAAGGGTGCGTTTTCATCATTAGAAGAGACAGTGGACCAACAGACAGGGTGGTTGACTTTCTGAAATAGACATCTTACCCGGTCTTGGGAAGTCAGAAAAGACTTTCCAGAGGAAGAAATTCTGAGCTGGAACTTGCCAGATAAGTAAGAGTTAGGCAGAAGGGGATAAGGGAGTGGAAAGTTCAGGTACAGGAAGGAGAATGATCAAGAAAGAGGGTAGAATGGTAAAAGGTGGGGCTGGACAGGGAGGCAAGGGCCAGATCTCACGGGGCCCTGCAGGCTATGCTAGGGACTTTAGACTTCCTCCTGAGATCTGTAAGGAGCCACTGGGGAGCGGAAGGTAGGAGCAAATTTGGAGCTCTGAAAGACCACAATGGTGGAGAATGGACAGAAAAAGGGAGATCAGAAAGTTGGGACACCAGTGAGGTGGCTGTTGCAGGGATGCGGTAGGGAGAAGATGGTACCCTGGACCAGGAGTGTAGATTGAGAGATGGAGAGTAGATTGAGAGAAAATGGAGATAAAAATCCGCAGAACTAGGTGATGGGTTGGATGTGGGGATGAATGCAGGGAGGAGTTAGGGGTGACTATCAGGGACCTTGTTTGTATTGACTGAATGGTTACATCAATGAGTACCTGATGGTACCATTCACCAGGCTGAACAAACATGGGAGGAGAGGCTATTTGGAGAGAGATGATGAGCTCGATTTTGAACGTATGTTTTAGTGTCTGTGGGACATCCAAGTAGAGAAGTCCAAAAGGCAGTGGACACATGTGTTTGGGTCTCGGGAGACAGGTCTGGATTAGAGATATAGATTTGAGAATCGCTGGGGTATAGGTGGTAGAAGGTATAGGGATGTAGGCAAGGGAGTGAATGAGGACAATTTCGGGTGGTTGTGTAGTATAAGAGGAGGGCCGAGGAATAAACTCTGGGGCAAGTGAATTGCTCAGGAAGGGCAGAGAAAGAGGAATCCATGAAGGAGATTGAGAAGGACCAACCAGACAGGTAACAGGAAAACCAAGAAAATTACAGGGTCACATGTCACAGAAGCCAAAGGGAGAGTCCCAAGGAGGGAGCAGCCATGGGTACGCAGCCTGCAGGAATCCAGTGGGGTCACCATGGAGAAGTGGCCAGTGCACGCAGAGGAAGTGAAGGCACCAGCGACCGTGGCAAAAGCCAAGTCAAGGGAGTAAGGGGCGGAGAAATCAGCCCAGCCTGGAGTGAGAAGGCAGAGGGAGGTGGGGTGGGAGAAAATGAAAATCAGGCAACTCTAAGAACACAGCTGGAAGGGGAAGAGAGGTGGCATCTGGAGAGGTTCTTAAAAGACGGAGGAAGGTGGTGGTTGGAGGAGTCTGTGGAAGGGAATCGGGAGAGAGCAGAGCAAAGGGAGTGCCTGGGGGAAGCTGTGGAGGGAGGTGATAAGGGTCTGTGTCCCAGGGAGACACTGTTCCCTGGCTCACAGGAGTCCTATCAGGCTGGCGTTTCCTCCCCATCCCTAACCCCTTCCTGGCGCTGGCTAAACCTTCCCTGGGGCTAGAAGAGAGAAGGACCAGTCACACCCTGTAAGCAGCTCTGTGCCTTCGGAGGTCTTTCGCCTGCCTGTAAGCCAGGGCTGGGGCTGGGGAAGGGATGGGAGCTGAGGACCTGGAGCTGGCAGTCTGGGCTCTGGGGGTGAGGGTGGGAGAGGGGAGCAGGGAGGACGGAGCTGCAGCAGCTGAGTTTCTGGAAGGGAAGCTGCAGGGGGCTTGGGGCTGGGGGAATGCCGCTGGGGACTGCTGGGGTGTCCACTCAAGGCCCGCTTGCCCACAGGTCCCCATGCCTCTCCTGCTCTTGCTGCTCCTGCTGCCAAACCCCTTACACCCCTGTGAGGTCACCAAAGTGGCCAGCCAACTAGAAGTGAATTGTGATAACAAGCAGCTGACGGCATTGCCTCCAGACCTGCCAAAAGACACAGCCATCCTCCACCTGGGTGAGAATCCCTTGCACACCTTCTCCACAGCATCGCTGGTGTCTTTCCCTCGCCTCATTCAGCTGCACCTAAGTCAATGCGAGCTGGCCAAGCTGCAGACGGATGAGAAGCTGCCACTGCTGGAGACCCTGGATATATCCCACAATAAGCTGCAAAGCCTACCCCCGCTTGGGCCAGCACTGCCTGCTCTCAGGTCCCTGGACGTCTCCTTCAACCAGCTAACCTCGTTGTCTCCAGGTGCCCTGGATGGCCTGAGCAAACTCCATGAGCTCTACCTGCGTGACAATAAGCTAAAGACTCTGCCCCCAGGACTCCTGGCACCCACACCCCAGCTGAAGAAGCTCAATCTAGCTAATAACGGGTTGGTTGAGCTGCCCTCTGGGCTCCTGGATGGGTTGGAGGATCTGGACACCCTCTACCTCCAAGGGAACTCCCTGCGCACGATACCGAAGGGTTTCTTTGGGACCCTCCTCCTGCCTTTTGCTTTTCTCCATGACAACCCCTGGCACTGCAACTGTGAGATCCTCTATTTCCGTGGCTGGCTGCAAAACAATCCTGAGAATGTCTACGTATGGAAGGAGGGTATGGATGTCAAGGTCATGACCCCCAATGTGACCAGTGTGAAATGTTTCGATTTAGATGAGAAACCCATCTACAAGTTCCAAGGAAAGGATTGCCCCACCCTTGGTGATGCAGATGCCATGGACTATGATGACTATACAGAAGAGGACACTGAGGGTGATAAGGTGGGTACCACAAGGACTGTGGTCACCACAGCCCATATAACCCACTGGGGCCTACTCTACTCACAGTCTACTGCTTCTATGGACAGCCAAATGTCTTCCTTGAGTCCAGTGCAAGAATCCACTGAGAAGCAGACTGCATTCCCAACCAGATGGATCCCAGATTCCACCATATTCCCAACTACCACGAAATCCATCACATTCTCCCAAACTCCAAAACCCACTAGTAAACCCACCATAACCCTGACCCTCCCAGAGCTCTCCACAACCCTGACCACTGGCCCGGAGACCACCAGAACCCTGACCAGCAGCCCAGAGCCCACCATGATCCCAACCACTGGCCCAGAGCCCACCACAGCCTTGACCATCATCCCAGAGCCCGCCACAAGCCCAATCACCACAGAGCCCTCCACAACCTTGACCACACCAGAGTCCACCACAACCCCAAGCACCCCAAACCCCATCGTATTCTTAACTACCGTAGAACCCACCTCACTCTCTACTACCTTAGAACCCATCATAACTATCGTCCCTGAATCTGTCCACCATAGGGTGGCTCAAGGGAATTTAGATAGCTCCAGAAATGACCCTTTTCTTAACCCTGACTTTTGCTGCCTCCTCTCCCTGGGCTTCTATGTCTTGGGTCTCCTCTGGCTCCTGTTTGCCTCTGTGGTCCTCATCCTGCTGCTGACCTGGGTCCAGCACGTGAAGCTACAGGCCCTGGACAACGGCCAGGGTGCTGCTTCGGCCACAGCCACGCAAACCACACATCTGGAGTTACAGAGGGGAAGGCAAGTGATGGTGCCCCGGGCCTGGCTGCTCTTCCTTCGAGGCTCACTGCCCACTTTCCGCTCCAGCCTCTTCCTGTGGATACGGCCTAATGGCCGTGTGGGGCCTCTGGTAGCAGGACGGCGGCCCTCAGCTCTGAGTCAGGGTCGTGGTCAGGACCTGCTGGGCACAGTGGGCATTCGGTACTCTGGCCGCAGCCTCTGAGGATAGGAAGTTTGGGGACCTCAAGAGGCTCTGATGGGCTCTCCTATTGGGATCTAGCTGGGGGTGGGGGTGGGAGTGGGGGGATGGGTGAGGAGCACAGGGTCACGGGGCCATCTTCATTCCTTTATCAGGAGCCCTCTTCACACTGCACACACAACCTCAGAGCCAGCAAATCAGGAAGGGCAGAGAGATGGAGGAGTTGGGTGGCTCATAGGACGAAGCTCTCTGCGCTGCACAGGGTGTTGCCAGATCACATGGCTATCACCACTGCGCTTGGGAAGAGTTTTTAGGAAAAGCAAATAAGCGGAGCAGAGTGCGGCTCCCACGTGCATCTGACCATAGAGGCCAATTCGGAGAGCCATGTATCAGGTTGTGAACACTAGATTGTCTCTGGGTGTTATAAATATGGGTAGTTTTATTTTCTTTTTCTCTATTTAGCATTTTCTAGTTTTCCATCATCGTTGTATATTATTTGTATAATAAAAAATAATTTTAAAAAGAAAATTTAGTTTCTTTGGAGAGGGAAAGAGTGGCTGGGGCACTTGTCATGAGAATTCCCAAGGTGCCAGGTGCCCCCACCCTGGTCACAACTACTCACCCAATAAACCTCCCCAGCCTGGGGCACCTCCTTCTGTTCTCCAGGGTTGGCCACCCACCAGGCCACCCCAAGGATCAGTTCAAGAACCTTAAGTCTCCCTGGAGTTTAGGGACACTATTGAGGCCTACCTTCTTGCAGCCTGCAGTACTAACGGCAAAGGTACCCACCTCAGAAGCACAGATCTCCCCACTGCCCAGGTCAGCAGGACGAGAAGGGTGTGGACCCAGCAGTGTCTGCCATCTCAGAGGGTTTGACTGAATAAAACCCTAGCTTGGGTATCCTGCCCTCAAGGTAGGACACAGGCAAACGGAACCCACTTCTCTCCCCTGGTTCCACAGGGCCTGCCATTTCCTGACCACACTGGTGAGGCTTCTTCTCCTGCCTTGTCTCCAGCCCAAACCAGGGCTAGGGGCCCAGGGAATGAGAGAGAAGGCTGGGCTTTTCTGGCTCCGTGGAGACCCCTCTCCTCCTGATGGTACTGAAGGATCTGCCTAAGCTGAAAATCTGACTGCATCTCTCCCTGCTTTGAACTCCTCCCCAGGTAGAGCACAAACTCCTGAGCTTAGCAGTCACTTACTTCTGAGCTTGGTCAGTTCCATGCACTGACCCCATCTAACACTTCAGCTTCACCTCTCACAGCACTTCACAACCCTCGCTGCAACTGTTGCCAACTTTTCATGGATCACCTGCTCCCCATCAAAGTTCTTCAAGCCTTTGCCCTCACTCTAGCCAGGAGTGACGCCCCCACCCTGTCCCCAGCCGCTGGGTAGGTGTCTCCTAGGCTGCGCCAGGTGCTCTGAGTTAGCCTGCAGTGGTCTATTGCTACATTCCGTTTCCCAACTGTTCCTGCATATCCTTCCCCTTTGGAGCGGGAACTCCTTAAGGACAAGGCCCAGGACATGGTTTGCACACAGGGGCAAGAAGGGAGGCAGCAGCAAGGGTGCTGAGCTCCACCTCTTCTGTTGCCAAGGCTCTGCCAAGGGGACAGCTCCCACCTGCTGCCTGCCTGTCCCCTGGCCTGGCACAATGCTCTCGGGCTGCATGCTGTCCTGCACTCCTCTCAGTTTGACCTTTCCATGCCTGTGTATGCTCCAGGTTTTTAGGCTCCTTAAGGGTTGGGCCTGAGAACCAAATATCTCCCTCTAAAGAAAGGATAAGGCATTCACTCGCCCCAGCCTGGGACCCAGATCCAGTCTCTGGCCAACACCCTCCTTTTCCTCAAGCCTCCAGGCTTCGGGCCTGGCTCCAGCCCACAAAGGTCTGACTTCCCCTCTCAGAATTTCTTTATTCCCCTCCCCCACCTTCAGGCTACAGAAGCAGTCACCAGACCCCAGGGGCTTTTCCTGGGGATTATGTGAGATGATTTGTGCGTCTGCTGCATTCTTGGGCAAGCGGCTGGGAAGCAACACACAGGGCTGGAGTCCGGGATTTCCTGGCCCTGTCAGCTGCTGTGGCAGGATGGATTTACACAGCATTTGCACAAAACCAGCGGGTGCTTTTTCTTTAATAATTCTTCTTAAAAACTCCAGTTCCTGTTCTCCGGGGACACCAGCTTCTTTGTCCAGTCTCCTCCCCTCCTAAACCCCACAACTCTCCAGATTGGGGGTAGTGTCATCAATCCAATTTATTAAGTCCTCAATGAGAGGGAGGAAGGACCATGTCCTCCCACTTCAGACCCTTTGACCATCTTGTTAGCTTCTGCTCTCTCCTATCCCCTCAGCTCTGCCTTGGTTTCTCCACTGAGAAGGGGGATCTTCTGTTGTCCTGTGTGCCCTGAAACTAACACCCAAGAGGAGGCCAGAAATCCTCAGGGAGTTCTCCAGCTTCCCCCAAGGAACAGCCAGCGACAGAGTGGTCATAGGATCAAGGCAAGCAGGGCAAGCCGGAACAGGGGGTAGAACAGACCAAAGTCCTTTACCGCAAAGGAGGAGACCACACTGTGGAGGGGAAATAAATAGAGGGGCCCAGGGCAGCAGAGTCCAGGTCCCCAGGGTGCAGTGACCGTAGGAGCAGCGGCTGAGTGGCAGCCCTGGCACACTGGCTCCAGGCCACCTCAGCCGCTGAGGAAGAGACGCTTGTAGACCTTGTTCATCTGCTCCAAGAAGATGAAGGTGAGGACAGTGTGGGGACCCAGGCGGGCATAGTACGGTGTGAAGCCCTTCCACAGGCTGAAGAAGCCCTCGTAGCGGACAACCTTCAACAGCACATCCTAGAAAGACAGGCAGGCAGCGTGCAGGGGCTAGGACCTGACTTCTACAGCTCTGTTCCCCTGATCCAGCTACCTTCACAGCCCTCCCAGGGCACCCAACACTCCCACCCAGGCCCAGCCTCGCTTCCTCACCAGCCCATTCTTGTATTCTGGCTTCCCATCAATCATTCGCATGTTCTGGATCCTGAAGGAGAGGAGGTAGGGATGTGAGAGAGAAAGGGGCCCTCCCACTGCCGCCCAGGCCCAGGCCTGCACACTCACCGGGTCTTAGCAATGTCCACGGGCATGGAGGCAGCAGTGGTGACGAGGCCGCTGATCATGCTGGCGCAGAAGTGGCAAAAGATGTTGTCAGAGAAGTAGCCTGGAAGGTGAAGTGGGGATGGTGGTCAGCGCAGAGGTGACCCAGGCCAGGCTGGGAGCTGAGAGCCCCGCTCTGGGTCTCACCTGAGTCCAGCAAGAACTGCTTTGACTGGGAATAGGAGGCCAGCTGGGCGGCATTGACGACGACAGCCCGAGCCATGGTAGGGATGCAGCCCTGGAGGTAGGGGAGTGAGAGAAGAATCAGAAATGCCTAAGACCTGACCCCACATTCCCCAAGTCTCCAGATCCTTCACTCACCCGCCACAGTGTGGGGACCCCCTCTTCCCGGGCAATTCGAATCAGGGCATTAAACACATTTTTGTAGCCACGACGCTGGTCAACTGGAAGCCTGGTGGGAAATCAGAGAGAGACCAAGATCAGGAAAGCCCACCCTACCCAACAGGAGCAAAGAAAGGGAGACTAGAACAGGTAAATGCTCTGTTCCAGATCTTGGATAAGAAACTGGTCTTTTCGTTCTGGATTCCAGGGAATGGGGCTGAGGGAGGCTCAGATCTGGAACTCACCGGCCATCAGCAGTCATGCGAATAAGAGCCACCTCAGCTGGTGTTCCCACAAAGGCACCAGTTGCACCTGCGGTCATGCCAATCACAGCCTTCAGCAGAAAGCCAGGGGGTGTACCATCAGCCCCAGTCAGGCGCTCAAACAGCACGGTATAAATGCCAAGGCGAGTAGTGGTGTAGGTGGCTTGGCGCAGCAGGCCGGCTGATAGCCTGGAAAGTGAAGGGGTCAGTATGTCAGACCAAGCTCTGGAGATGCCAACCCACACCCTAGCCCCCATCCTGAGGCCCCAGTACCCGGTGTAAATGCCCCTCAGGCCTTCTGCCTTCAGGATGCTGGTGAGGGCATGGAAGCTAGTTTTGTACTCCCGAGTCTTGGCTCCTTCCCCACTCAGCTGCATTCGGTTCTTCACCAGGTCCAGGGGCTGCACAAAAACTGTAGCTCCCATCCTGGGGGAAGAAGGGGTGGAGTCAAGGGCCAGATGTCCCAGATCTACCAATGCCCACTGGAGACTGCCAGCAAAGAGTTACAATGGTCACGCAATTAAGGATTCAGAAGGATGGTGAGCATGTGTGTAACAGTCTGTGTGTACCAAGAGCAATGAGTCTGAAAAGTCCAAAAGTCCGGTAGGAGCCATGCAATACAGGTGCTCCAAGTAGCTCCATGAGTCAAGAGGTAACCTGGGACCGCATGCAGTCCGACGCAGGAAAGGAAGGAGGAGGCGCATCCACGACCTGGGACTCCGGGTAGTCCTGCAGGAGCCATTCAATGACCTGGAACCCCATACAGCCAAGCACAGCTAAGCAATAGGCTGGGAAACACAAGTGGGCTGGCGGGGGTTGTGCAATGACCCTGCACACAGTCCAGCAGGGGCCGGCCCTACAATGGGCTCTTGGCAGCCTATCAAGGACCTCGCAAAACACTAGGGATCGCGCTGACCGCGTGTCGGCACAGGTCACTGCAAAAGACCCAGAGATAAACTGGGCCCAGTTCCTTGCTCCCATCCCTTCCTCCTCCTTTCCCATCTCTGGGGCCTGAGCTTACCCGGCCAGGCCCCCGAACAGGAACTTGACGGACTTAGGGGAGGTACGGGGCTTCCCGTCTACCCCGCCGGCCCCGGGACTCGCCGTCGCCGCCATCGCCACTCAATGGCCCTTGGCTCTGGGTCCCGTGCGCGCGCGGCCCCGCTCGCGCCCAAGGTGACACCGCGCGCGCAACAGGGCGAAGGCGCGCGCGCACCCCCCTCCCCACCTCTCAGGTCCGGCACCAGCTGGAAGCCGGAGCAGGCGCAGGCGCGCAGCGCAAAGGCGGCCGGGAATAAGGCGGAGCTGAAGGAGGAGCTTGAGAGATGCGTGCGGCAAGGGGTGTGACTGATTTAGGAAACCCGAGTACAGGCGCACTTTTTACCGAATTGGAATCGCGGGAAAAGACAGAAGAGTTTGTTTGAAGATCTCGCGAGATCGAGAGAGTCAGGCTGGCCAAAGTTAGATCTCTCGCGATAGATATAGCAAAATTTCTGGGACCGAGGGTTGGGGCGGAGGTGGTGAGCACTATCGCGAGACTTGGAAGTACGACGGCGGCGGCGGCACCCAAATGGAGGAAAGGTTTGTAAACAAGACAACTCCAAGATCCTGGGCACTAAAGCGGGGACGATCAGGTCATCTTCTGAGGCATCGGTGCTCCCTCCAACTCCACAGGCACTCCCTCCATTTCTAACCTTTCTTTTAACCAGCCTTTTAGGACCGGAAGTCCATTTTGAGCGTCCAATGCTGGAAGCGGCCTGACTTTCTTTACCGGAACCCCTTTTCCAGGGGATAGGAAGACGAACTACCTGGCCGGAAGTCCCACCTCCTTGAGCTCCCCCACCCGTCCAGAAGTTTTTCTGTCACCTGTGTTTGTCTCCGTCCCTTTCTCCGTTTTATCTCTGTACCAGAAAAGGATACATTTAGTGCCTCCCTCCCAGCTCCACTAAGCGGGTTAGATATCTCACTCCCCGAGTTGGGATTCCTTCTCTCGCGCCCCCATGTAGCTGGGAAGTGGGACCTGGGGGTGGTTGAACCCCTGGGATTGTAAAGGAGGGGTAGGGAGGGCGCAGAACTCCGCTTCTGCTGCTGCTACCAGGACGCGGCCTTCTTACCCTCTCCCCTCCCGCTGTCATGCACCTTGCGGCCTTCCCGATTCCTGTGGTTGTAGCCACTGTCCTGTGGGGAGCGGCCCCCATTCGGGGGCTCATTCGAGCGGTGAGTCTGAGGGGCGGGTGGGGGAGGGCGCTGAAAGGAGGGGTTGCAGGCTGAAGGAGAGCATGCTTGTTTGTCCGCAGACCTCGGACCACAATGCCAGCATGGACTTTGCAGACCTCCCAGCTCTGTTTGGGGCTACGCTGAGCCAGGAGGGACTCCAGGTGATTTCCGTCCCTTTTTTTTCTATTTCACAAAATCCTCCATCCTGAGCAGGGTTTGGGAGCCTTGTCCTGGTGAAGCTGATGGTAGGAAGAGTCAAGTTAGGAACCAAGTGCACGAGCATGTCTAGTGTAGAATCCAGAATCTTAAGGGAGAAGTCAAAATGTCCACCCCTGGAACTCCGCATATCAGGGAGACTGAAAGTGGACTAAGATAAAAGGCACGACCAAGTTAGTGCTTATTAGTAGGGTGTCAGGAGCCAGTTATTGGTTGTATGACCTTGAGTAAGTTAATTATCTCTATGAGCCTTAATTTGTTTTACTGTAAAATGGGGTAATGGAAGTTATTTTAGGGTTATTGTGAGGATTAAATTATATAAGCAATTTTGTGGTGCTTCATCACAACGACTGCCACATAGCAAGAACTCAGTTGGGTCATAGGTAGCAGTAGAGTTGTTTGCAAGATGGGTAACTGGAAAACTGAAGAGATGGGAGTGTGTTCTGTATGAGTAGTGTGTACTGGAGAGGGGAGTGTGAAACAGAACTTGAGAGAAAGTGACAAGGATGGGTAGAGAACTGAATTACAATTGGTGGCGAACTGGGAGGCACAATTGAATTAGCCTGGAGTACAGGGTACAGTTTAGCCCATCTGGGACAGGGAGAGGTTAAGGGGAGGGGTCTGGAGAAGGGATGTTTGATGTAATTGCATTTTCAGGAGGCTAAGAGAAGATGTAGACTTCTGACTTGGATGTGATGCTCAGACCCCAGGAAAGAGAAGGAAGTGAGGATGGAGAATGTGCAACATGTGGGGACCAGTGTGGTTGGTGGGCCCTCTGGAGAGCAGAACCTAGGGACGAGAAATCTAACAGTTTGCTTCTCTTCCCCAGGGGTTCCTTGTGGAAGCTCACCCAGACAATGCCTGCAGCCCCATTGCCCCACCACCCCCAGCCCCGGTCAATGGGTCAGTCTTTATTGCACTGCTTCGAAGATTCGACTGCAACTTTGATCTCAAGGTTGCTGAATGTGGAGTCGGAGCTGGGAAGCTGAGGGTGAAAAAAGGCACCACAGGAATGAAGAAGGGCAAGGCCCATGGTGGCTCCTTATCCTATGCCTTGTCTCCCTAGGTTCTAAATGCCCAGAAGGCTGGGTATGGTGCAGCTATTGTACACAATGTGAATTCCAATGAACTTCTGAACATGGTGTGGAATAGCGGTAAGGTGGGGGATCTAAATAGCTGGGTTTTCAGTAGAGCTCAGACTGAGAGACGGTGGGAGGGTTGAAACCTTAGGGAAAAGAAGCCAATCCTTTGGGTGGGATGGGGCAAAAGTGCCAAATGCCAGGGTTCCCAAAGGATCTGAGTGGAAGGTTGAGTCCCTGGAGTAATATCCTGATCCCTGCAGAGGAAATACAGCAGCAGATCTGGATCCCATCTGTGTTTATTGGGGAGAGGAGCTCTGAATACCTGCGTGCCCTCTTCGTCTACGACAAGGGGTAGGACATGTCCCTCCCTCCCACTCATCCTTCAGCAGTTCCATGCCAACTTGGAGCTCAAGCCTCACTGCCCCATCCATTCAGCCTCAGGTCCTTCCTTCCTTGACTTCTGACTTTCTTCCCACTCCCTTCCCCACCCATGGGAGTTGTCCAGAGCCAGTTGTTTTGACCCTCTTCCTTTGTGCCTTTGCTTTCTTGCCCTGGTGAGACTGGTCTTCCTTTCCCCAGGGCTCGGGTGCTTCTGATTCCAGACAATAGCTTCCCCTTGGGCTATTACCTCATCCCTTTCACAGGGATAGTGGGACTGCTGGTTTTGGCCATGGGAGCAGTGATGGTGAGTAGCTCAGGGAGCATGATGGGAAGACCTGGGGCCTATAAGGCCAGACTGGATCTGGAGTTGGGAGGTGGGGGTGGTTTGTCCTAGATTGTTCAGTGTTGCTTCCTAAGCCTGGTTTATCCACTCCCTCTTTCCCCAGATAGTTCGTTGTATCCAGCACCGGAAACGGCTCCAGCGGAATCGACTTACCAAAGAACAACTGAAGCAGATTCCTACGCATGACTATCAGAAGGGTGAGGGGGTTAAGGGAGAGGAGGGCCTTTTCCACGGCTTACCTGGTTCTGAAAGAGTTTGAGCCCAGGAGATAAGGGGTAAAGCAAGTTGGCGGTGAGAAGATATCTGCCTGAAAAGCCATCATTTCTTCTCTGTGTATCCACAAATACACTGACAGAAGAGGTGGAATACCGGAGATGGACAGCAAAGATGGTTAAGTGAAATAGTTGGGGGAAATAATGAGGGGACAGACCTTGCTTATAAGGGAGGTGGAGAGAGTAGAAAAATGGAAGGAGTGGGGAAGCTTCAGTCAGAAAAGGAAAAAACAGGTAAGGAGGGGCTGGGTCATTAGGCCCTGGAGCCTCCAGTGCCCATATAAGGCTATAGCAGAAGCCCTGCCCCCCACTTCCGCTCCTCTAGCTCCCTATCTCTCCACCGTCACACCTCCCCAAAAACCCACTTCCCTTCTTACCTCTGCTTCTCTTTGTTTGTCCCCTCTAGCCCCAAATTCTTCCATGTTCTGCCCTTATCCTGCCTCCCTGTCTTAGCTCTTCCACTGGCTCTGTAGATCAGGGAAAAGAATTTTTGCAAGACTTAGCTCTACCACAGGCCTGCCAGAGTGAGTTCTTGGGGGCCATGGTTCAGCGTGGCTCAGTGATGGAATAAATTACTTTCCTTCTCCAGGGGACCAGTATGATGTCTGTGCCATCTGCCTGGATGAGTATCAGGATGGGGACAAGCTGCGGGTACTCCCCTGTGCTCACGGTGAGGCCCTCACTGTCTGTGCCCATGCCCCTGTGCCACCGGCAGGCACCAGGTGCTTCATTCACCTCGTTCCTCTCTGCAGCCTATCACAGCCGCTGTGTGGACCCCTGGCTCACTCAGACTCGGAAGACCTGCCCTATTTGCAAGCAGCCTGTTCATCGGGGTCCTGGGGACGAGGAACAGGAGGAAGAAATTCAGGGGCAAGAGGAGGGTGATGAGGGAGGGGAGCCAAGGGACCACCCTGCCTCAGAACGGACCCCACTCCTAGGCACCAGCCCCACTCTTCCCACTTCCTTTGGTTCCCTAGCCCCAGCCCCCCTCGTTTTTCCTGGGCCCTCAACAGATCCCCCACCCTCTCCTTCCTCCTCTTCCTCTTCCCTTTCCCCTGCCATCCTGGTGTAATATCCCCCACCTCCATACACACCTCTGGTGACCTATTTGCACAGAACCTCTTCCTCTAGTCTTCTAAGTTGAGGGATAGGGGACATTTCCATCCCAGGTTTCTCCCTTAACCTAGCCCTAACATTTGAGGGCACTTGAGGGGGAGGGAACAAAGGGACTTGGTCTTTACTTCTTGGGTTAATAAAAAATTGGTTTTGTGGACCAAGGTGAGATCATTCTCACACAGGCAAACATAGCTTTGGGGGAATCACCCCTATTTTGCCAAAAAGGGGCAGGGGAGTGCCAGGAGAGACTAACCTGTAGTCATGGGGACAGCCCCAGCAGGCGTTTGCTGTGACTCAGAAGGGGAGCCCCACCCACATGAGGATGACTCAACCAGCCCTGCCTTGCCCGCAGGCCTGGACCCATTCTCTGGTCTGGATGGCTCTATTCCATTACCCCGATTTGACTGGCACACTTGAGGACCTGGGCCTGCAAACACCAAGGCTGGGCTACCTGGCCACATAGGTCTGAAGCAGATGCTTAGGCCTGGGCACGGAGGCGAGAAGCTCAAATTCCTGTACTTTGTGGTGCCTCAGCCCTGCTGCTCCCAACCCCAAGCCAGGATAAAGGCAGCAAGTCACAGTGCCTGTTCCCCAGTCTGACACCCAAGCTCAAACCACACAGCACCTTGTTAGTAGAATCTTTTTTATTCAGAAAAAAACCCCAAAAAACAAAAAAGTTTTCCAACCACACACAGGAGGGGTATGGGTAGGGGGAGGTGTCTGTCCATCCAGCCCCGGCCCCCAGCCCATGTGGTTTTGGCAGCAATAAGGGGTATGGGGTAATGGCCCCAAAAATAAAAATGGTGTATGTGTGTATGGGAAGGAGAGGGGTGCAAAAGCTGTGGGAGTGGTGGGGGAGAGGAACAGATGAGGTCAGTACTGGGAACGCCGAAGGTGGGAGGCCATTTCATAACATTTCTTGTTGATCAAACCGCCGTGGACACCTTCTTTGCCCATCAACAGGACTAGCGCTGGAGGAAAGAGAAAGGAAGCTAGGACCCAGGTGTCACAATTTCACCCCCTGCCAGCTGTTTAGCAGCTGTCCAGCCCTGGGGGCTGTAACCCAACCTCATGCCTCCCAACCCCCTACACACAGGCAGGCTGTCAGTCACCCTGAAACAATAGGGCTTTTCAAAAGGGGAAAATCAAGCTTAAAGGCTGGAGAGGAACAGACTAAAATTTAGGGGTCAAAGGCTCATAGACTGCTGACTCATGTGTTCAGGCTAGAAATGGCTGTGGATAAGCCTGCCACCTCCAAGTTTTAACAAAAGCGCTCAAAAGAAGAGAGCTAAAATGCTGATTTAGGACCCTAACAATACCTACTCCAAGAAAACAGTCTCCCATCTGAAAAGGCTCAAGGCAGGAAGGAACTTAAGAGGTAATGCAGTTCAATAGTTTGTATTACAACATGAGAAACTGAGACAACAAGGGACTACTACCCAATGTCCCAGCACACAGCAGGCTGGGTGCAGAATGCTGGCCCGACTCCCTTCACATTGGGGAACGCACAGAAAAAGAACCCAAATAACGGAAAGGGTAGGGATCTCAGAGCTACAGAAAGGCTAAGACTCAGAAACTCACTCTTGGCAGTCATGGTGACAGTGACGTTGAAGGTGGGGGCTCCACCGGTGCTCTTGGTACGAAGATCCATAGTAAATTCCCCATCCTGCAGCAATGAGTCCCGGATCACAGAACATTTCTGGCCCCCAAGTGTCAGCCCATTCACAAAAAAACTTGACCGGTCTTTGCCAACCAGGACACCAACCTCAGCTGGCTGAAAGAGGAACCAAGCACCCATCAAGAGAGTCAGTACACCAATATTCCCACCTTGTTCTCTAAGGACGCCTGCCTTCCACTTCTCCGGGAGGTAGAACCCCCAGCGGGGACAGGTGTATGCTACATGCTCTGTACACATCAGTGACACTTGAGACACTCTTGGGACTCTGTGAAGTTAGTCCAGAAAAAGATCATGATCCCCAAACCTGGAAAATGGGACCAGGGTGGAAAGGATGACATACTCTTCTTAAGACTTAGATCTAGGGGTATAATAGGGAAAGTAAACCCAGGAAATAAAGGGGGCCAAAAGTCATTAAGGAGTGGGGAGTCTCAGAACTCTCCTTCAGGAAAAGCAGAAGCGGACAGGGGAAGGGAGGGGGCGGGCAAAGCAGGAGAAGCAACTTTGCCCTTATTTGGTCAAAGGTTCTGCAGGAGTTGTTAGGGGCCCGGACGCCTGGGTCTCCAAGTAACCTCGAGTTGAGGTCCAGATATCTACGCCCCGAGATGAGGAAGCAGACCCCTGGGGGCTTTCCGGGAAAGTTGGAAAACTTTTGAAAGGGGACAGGGGCCAAAACCTGCAAGCCAGCTCTCAGATCTAGATACCTCAGGGAACCTTTCTCCCCCTCCCCCTTACACCCCAAGCCCCCACATCCGGTCCCCTCCCGCCCGGAAACCCCCTCTCCCCCCGTTTGAACTTCCGCTCCCCCTCCCCACTTCCGGGCAGTGTGGACAGGGGAGATGATGGTGGGGACAGCAGTAGTCATCCCTTATTCCTTCACTTACACTATCTTAGAACTTCTCACAAAGTTCCCCTGCTCCAGGCCCTGCCAGATGGCGGGAAGGGAGGGCGAGGGGACTTCCGGGATTGGCCTCAGAGGAATGTTGAGTCCAACGTGCTGAGTTGGGGGGGGGGTGTGTGGCGGCCTCGCCCTCTCTAACGGAGCTGGGAGGGGCAAGAAGCCCACAGAAGACGGGCATGAGACCAAGGCCACGCGCCTGGGGCTCCCGCGAGCATAAGGGGGAACAATGGTGGAGGGGGCGCAAGCTGGCAGCCGGACCGGGAGCTGGGGGTCCGAGGGGCCCCAAACCCTTGCTCAAGCACAATCCCTGGTTAAAATTTGCAGCGCCTACCCGCCCCGCCCTGGAGGAGGCGGAAGTGGGCCGCCGCACCGGGCGGCGCGCCCCTCCCCGCCCTGTGCCCCGGATGTAACGCCCCGTCGCGGGAAGCGGGGCGGCGGGCGGCATGGGCGCCGCCACCTGGGGCGTAGGACTTGAGGGGCAAGGAAGGGATCCGCTCACGTGCAGCCGCCATTCGCGCCGCTTCCAGGGCAAGGACCTGGTTAGGGCCTTTCGCTGCCTTCCCTAGACCGCGCCCGCCCACACCCAAGTCCCTCCCAAAGGGTCCAAGCCTGACCAGTGCCCCGGACCGCCAGGCCTCGCAGTACCGTGATGTTGACGAAGATTTTCCCGGGGACGGCGGCCCAGACGGAGGGCGAGTCCTTGTAGCCCACGATGGCCGCGTCCTGACAGGTCCCGTCCGCCATGAGGTTGTCGATGTAGGCGTTCCACCCGGCCATGGCGCTGCTACTGGGGCTGCTCTTGGCGCTGCT
Source organism: Avahi laniger (assembly GCA_963575035.1). Taxonomy (NCBI): domain Eukaryota; kingdom Metazoa; phylum Chordata; class Mammalia; order Primates; family Indriidae; genus Avahi; species Avahi laniger. Next base: position 12,328 of record CAUYSK010124095.1, on the reverse strand, counting down.
GCTGGGACCGCGGGCTGGGCTCGGGCTGCCTGGGACTGGCGGGCGGGGGGAGGCGGAGAGCTCGGGGCACGCGCTGCCGTCCGGACCGCGGCTCTGCTAGCTGTGCAGCAACCCTCGCACCGCCACTTCCTGCTCCTCCCCCCCGATTTTTATTTGCAAAGGGAGGTAGGGGCGGGGCCTGCTCCCCATTCCCTCCCTCCCCCCTCGCCAGCCCAGACACTGAACTTTGCAAATGCAGTTTTAAAAATCCCTCCCCCTATAGCAAAATTTGCAGAGTTCGATGAAAAGCAATGTAAAAGGATGGAGGGGTGGCGGAAGAGAGGCTAAGGTTAGGGCCTGCTCCAGTTCTCACTGAACATAAACCCGACTTTGGTATATGGGAAAGTAGTGAGCCAGAGGAAGGAAGGAAAGAAAAAGGAGAAAGAATTAGCAAGCTGCAAATTTAGCAAATTAAAGAGAGTTCGGGGAATCCAGGGTTAAACAGAACGACTCCTCTTTCCCCCCCACCTCCGCTGGAGGGAAGGACCGGCGGGCGGCGGCGGCGGCGTGTGCGCCCGCGCCTGCGCCGGGGCCGGGAGGGAGAGTGCGTGGGGCGTTTCGGGCCGGCGGCAGCCTGTACGAGCGCGCGTCCGGCTCTACCGACTCGGACCCCCCCCCTGGGAAGGAAGGCGAGCCCTAGGACGTGTCTCCTGTCTGACGGAAGGGGCGGGAGCGAAGGCGTGCGTGCTGCTGCCTCTCCATCCTTAATTTTACTTATTCAAGAAATAGGAAAGCAAAGGGGAATTTGACAAAATACCCCAGTCATTCTCAGAGCTGAAGGCACCCACCCGAGCTCTTCTGTCGCCAGCGTCTGCCCGGGGTCGCACAGGTTGAGTTCAATCGGGCCCATCCCCACTCCAGGGGATTATGCCTACTCTGGATCTGCTCCAGCCCAGGGCCTCACTCCACGTCTCAGCCCCGCCCGTCCCAAGCCAGCAGTTTGGGTCACCGGCCGTGCCCCTTGGCCCCTCTCTGCAGAGGTCACTGAGAGCGGGCGCCCGCGGGACGAGACGGACAGGGGCATTTTTCAAGGCGGAAAAATACTAAAGTTCCAAGATTGACAACTTTTTAAAAGGGGAAAGTCCCTTCTACTTTGGGCTCGTTGGGTTTTTTTTCTTCTTTTCCAGTAAAATTTGTGCTAAGTACTTGAGTGCAATTAGTTCGCTGGGCGCCCATCGGGAATGGGTGGGGCAGGTCGGCTTAGGTGACCAGCCCTCTGCGGACCCCTATCCTCTGAGAGGCTTGGCTGCTTCCGGTCCCTCCCGCAGGGGGCGCTGGGGTCACCCGCGCCTCCCGGGCGGGAAGGGGCTTCGTTCGGTCTCGTCCTCCGGGGCGAGGCGCGCATACCTGTCGTCCACTCCGAACCCCATGGCCCCCGATGCCCCCCGAGCCCGTGTTCCTCGACAGCCGCGCGTCTGAGTCACTGGCGGGTTCGGGCGGGGCCGCTCTCTGGCACGTGGCGGCGCTCCCCGCGCGCCATCTCCTGACCTCTGGCCTGCCGCACCCCTCACCCCAGGGTGGAAAAATCCCGGGAGGGAGCGGCCAGAGATAAGGGGGGAAGGGCACGATGGAAGACGGGGGTGGGGGATCGGGTAGTGCTCCTGGGGCGGGGGTTGGGAGACACGGAGGAGGGCAGGCGGAGCGGGGAGGAGAGCTGGGGACAGGGCCACCGGGGTGAGTCACCCGGCGCGGGCCGCTCCGGCCCCGGCGGGAGGGGCCTCCGAGTCCGGAGCGAGAAGCCGAGGCGTCCCGTGACCCCTTGCCTCCGGTCAGCCCGCCGGGACTGCAGCAGGACTCAGGGCAGACCCCGCACTCTCCCCAAACCCGCCAAGGCAGAGAGAGCTTGCCTAGTGTAGAGACCCACTTCGGTGCAGTGCTACAAGCGGGCCGACCACCGGACAGGCCCCTGGTGCTCGGACGCTCACAAAGGGCCACCCCTCCTTCCGTCCATTCATTTTTTTTTTTCACTCCTGATTCAACACCATTCATTGATGGGCTGGGGCCGCACGCCGAAGCGCCTGTAGTCTGTGGGGAAAGGGGTTCGGGACAGACTGTCTCCCCGCTGGGCGACAAGTGCTGTCCCAGCGGTTATCAGTCGGGCGCCGCGCCAGCTCAGAGGGCCGGTCTAAATTCTTTCCCCAGTCCCCTCACTGACCCCCCGCGCTAGCCGGGAGAGGGCTGGATGGGGTGGCCCCGAGAATGGCCGTTATGAGGATCCTGAGAGGTGAGACCCTCTCGCTGTTTGCGTTGGGGCTTCAAGTTTAGACCTCAGAGCTTTCCAGAATCCCCACCCCTCCCCACACTGAGGGCAGAGGCCCGCCGGGTGAGCTGAGCATGTGTGGATGTCAATCCTGCAGCCCCTCTTCCAGGCCCCCTCCCCAGCCCTTGCAGGGCTCAGGTTACCCCTGGCCTTTCCTAAAGGGCACTCCTTCCTCTTCAACCTTTGCAAAAGGGGAATATAATCCTGGGGAGAGGGGACAGACCCCCCAGTCTGAAGCTTCTTCCTGCCCCTCCCAAAGCGTAGAATTAAAAGTGGAGACCTTTATTGGGGGACAGAGAAAGTGGAGGGGGGTAGTCATTGACTTTTCCTTCTGCTTTAGGCTGTAGTGGGCACTTGGCTGCCAGCCCGGTGTGGAGGGGGTTGGATGGAGAGAGAGAGGCGGGGCTCACTGGGGACAGGGTGGCTAGGAGATAAATGCCCAGCCTGAGACGGGGTGAGCTGACATTGTCCCAGCTGCCACCTAGACTCTGAGCTCCATCCAAGACATCCCAGGTCTGGTGAATCTTCCAGCCCCAGGGGGTGAAGGGGGTAAAAGGTGTGCATGGTGTTGGCTTGAAGAAGAGTGGGGGTAGATTTCAGCTTTTTTCCTCCTGGGTCTGGGGGTGCTTGAAGAAGACAGGCTGGGTGGAGCAAGCAGGATGGGGCACGCTGTGGGAGCACCCAAGGGTCTTGGGAACGGAGGCTGTGAGGAAAGGATGCAGGGATGGATATAGAAGGGCAGGTAGGGAATTCGGGACCCGCGAGGATTTGGGGGCAGAAAAATGAGAACTCAAAAGGATTTGAGGGCTAGGAGGCCATGGAGAACAGACTGCTTGACCGGAAGGGTGGAAGGAGAAGGCACAAGTACAGCTTTGGGGAGGTGGTGGCTCGGGGAGTTAGAAAGGAGAGGCCGCTGGATTCTTAAGATGGGAGGGTGGAATAGGAGCTGTTCTGCGTGGGGGAGGGGGCTGCGCCTGCCTCTTTGGTCTGTGACCTTTTTGTGGGGTATTTTTAGCTCCAGCACCTGCCTTCTTGGAGTGGGGAAGACTCTTAAAGGGCAAGGGATTTCTGGTTCCTTAAGGGATCAACTGTTCACACTCACTCACACCTCTTGTCCTGCAGCCATGGCCATGCAGAAAATCTTTGCCCGGGAAATCCTGGACTCCAGGGGCAACCCCACCGTGGAGGTGGATCTGCACACAGCTAAGGGTAACACAGGCCCATTGAATGAGTTTGCCTCGGAAGACCCAACCCCCACGTGTCCTCCCCCCAACTCTGTGCCACATCCTCTCCTTTCTCTGGGGTCCCCTTCCCCAGACTTCTTCCCAGGCCAACCTGGCTCCAGAGCTGGGAGCTGGGAAAAGCAGGAGTCTCTCTGTGCTCTATCTCCTGTCCCTGCGCTCAGAGAGGGTACCTCAGCCATCTGGGGGGGGGGTGAAGGGTGACTCTCTGTGATCTTCCCATTCCTCCTGCCCCAGGCCGATTTCGAGCAGCTGTGCCTAGCGGGGCTTCCACAGGTATCTATGAAGCTCTGGAACTACGAGATGGAGACAAATCCCGCTACCTGGGGAAAGGTGAGGAGAGACCAACGGAGAAGGAGCCTGTGTGGGTGGTTTTAGGACGGGCACAGGAAGGGTAGAGGACTGGAACCCAAACCTTCTTGAGGAGCTGGGGTCCACAGGAAGATGCCTGATTGATTCGGAGAGCCCAACCCCCTCCTCTGGCCTCTCTAGGAGTCCTGAAGGCTGTGGAACACATCAACAAGACTCTAGGCCCTGCTCTGCTGGAAAAGGCAAGTGGGGGAGTCTGCTCCCCACACCTCCTCCCCATGCCTCAGGCATCCCCCCTCCCTCAAATATTTTCACTTACCCTTCCTGCCTCACATGCCCTGACTCCTGAGAAATCTGACCTGTGCTCTCTCCTCCGCAAACCTGCCCTTCCAGAAACTAAGCGTTGTGGATCAAGAAAAAGTGGACAAATTTATGATTGGGCTGGATGGAACCGAGAATAAGTGTGAGTGAGGGCCTAGAGGAGGGGAAGCGATGGGGTGTGGGAAGGGTGGGGAGAGGAGACCACAGGGGCTGATGGATGGCTGGGGTTATTTCTGTGTCCCACATTTTGGGGCACTGGTAGCTGGAGTTTATTCATTCCACAGGCATTTCCTATGTCTGCTGTCTGCCAGGCCTGCGCCTGGCTCTGGATACAGCCGTGCAGCTGACACATTCCCCTGGGGTGGGGGCTCCCAGAGCTCCTCAGGCGGCAGGGTAGAGATCTGTTAACAAAATCTTAATGCCCAGTGGCTAGCAGCTCTGGATTCTTTCTGGGGTGACCAGAGGGGATGTTCAAAGAGGTAACTTCAAACCCTGCGGGAGAAACTCTCACCGTTTCTTCCTGCTTGCCTCCTTCCAGCCAAGTTTGGGGCCAATGCCATCCTGGGCGTGTCCTTGGCCGTGTGTAAGGCAGGAGCAGCTGAGAAGGGGGTCCCACTCTACCGACACATTGCAGATCTCGCCGGGAACCCTGACCTCATACTCCCAGTGCCTGTGAGTGCAGCTGCCCCAGCGAGATCTCACCTTGACTGAACTGCACCACCCAGCCAGGGGTGGTTAAGCAGCCCCTTGGAAAATCCACCTTCCAGACCCAGCTCCAAAGAGGCAGTTTCCTGAAATCCAATCTCTCCTGCTGTGGTCCAGCCCCTCCCTCTTTCCCACAATCCAAACCTTCCCTTAAGCCTCTCTGTGCTTCCTTCCCTTGCCATGTAATCTGGTTCCTTCACATTCCAATCCTAGGCTCAATAACTCCAACTTCATGCCGCCCCTGCACCCCACCCCGCAAATTAGATCAAGAACTTCTTCACCGCAAGGGTCTCGGCATTTGTCTTCTTGAGTGCTTATTAAACTAATGCCCTCTTAATGGAAACCCTTTGAATTTAATCTTAATAATAATGTTACCATTTGTTGTTACTTATCAGGAAGATTGTATGAGAGCATGGACCCAGTAGAGACAGACTGCTGGGTTCGAATCCTGGCTCTGCCTGTTTAGTTGTGTGATTTTAAGCAAGTTATTTAACCTCTCTATGCCTCCATTTCCTCATCTGTAAAATGGTGGTGGTGGTGGGGGATAATAATAGTACCTAGTTAATAAAGGTGTTTTGAGAATGAAATGAGCTAGTGTATGCCAAGCACTTAGTACAGTGCCTGCTGTGTAGTAAGTGCTATAAAAGTGTTAGCTATTGTATACTAAGCACATGCTAAGAACTTTACATCAATTTCTAGCATTTTTAGCAAAAATAGATATTGCCTCCTTCCAGCCAAGTTTATTGTCCTCATTCTATAGAATGTGGAAAGAGGCTCTGAGGAGCAAAATTACTCACCCTCTACCACTCAGCTAGTAAGTAGGGAAGCCAGGATTCCACCTCGACCCCTCACGTGCCAGCCCAGGTCTGAGCGCCTTGTCCCATCACAGGCCTTCAATGTGATCAACGGGGGCTCCCACGCTGGAAACAAGCTGGCCATGCAGGAGTTCATGATTCTGCCCGTGGGAGCCAGCTCCTTCAAGGAGGCCATGCGCATTGGAGCCGAGGTCTACCACCACCTCAAGGGGGTCATCAAGTCCAAGTATGGGAAGGATGCCACCAACGTGGGTGATGAGGGTGGCTTTGCGCCCAACATCCTGGAGAACAATGAGGGTCAGTGCTGAGCACCCTGGGGGGCAGACCCCCTGGGTTCCCCCACGGGAAGGGGAGGCTGCAGATGGGGCACTGGAGTGTCAGGTCCTCTCTTGCTCCTCTTCCAGCCCTGGAGCTGCTGAAGACAGCCATCCAGGCAGCTGGTTACCCAGACAAGGTGGTGATCGGCATGGATGTGGCAGCATCTGAGTTCTATCGCAATGGGAAGTACGATCTTGACTTCAAGTCACCTGATGATCCCGCACGGCACATCACTGGGGAGAAGCTGGGGGAGCTGTACAAGAGCTTTATCAAAAACTATCCTGGTGAGCCTCCCAGGTGTCCCAGTCAGTGTTCCTGCCTGACTCCCTTGCAACTGCCTAACACTGATTTCAGTGTTATCCCCATCCCGGCTCTTCAGACCTGTCAGCCCTCCTTGAGGCTCCTTCTGACCTCTCAGCCCATCTCTGCTCCCAACCCCATCAGTGGTCTCCATCGAGGATCCCTTTGACCAGGATGACTGGGCCACCTGGACCTCGTTCCTCTCGGGGGTGGATATCCAGATCGTGGGGGATGACCTCACGGTCACCAACCCCAAGAGGATTGCCCAGGCTGTTGAGAAGAAGGCCTGCAACTGTCTGCTGCTGAAGGTCAACCAGATCGGCTCGGTGACTGAATCCATCCAGGCGTGAGTGCCTCCCGACCCTGGGGCTCACCATGCCTCCCTCTGCCCCCACTCCGCCCACTCCAGCTACAGTCTTGCCAGCTAACTCCAAGTCTACCTTTCCCCTGGCACCTGACCCACCCCACCTTCTCGGCCTCCAGGCTGTGATTAACCCTCGACCTGACCCCAAGAGCTTTGCCACTGTGGCCCTGCCACGCCCCAACCCCCAGCCCATGCCATCCCTCTCCCCCAAATGCTGCCGTTCTTCCCACCAGTATTTCAGGAGCCCAAAATCAAGATCAGAAATCTCTTCTCTCCTCCTTCCCAAAGAGCCTAGTCACTGCCTTCCCTGCCAAGTGCCCACTACACAAAACAGAAGGGACAAGGCCCACCCAGCTCCTGGCTTTCCCACTGAGGAGGTCCCATAAGGCCTCATCAAATGTCCTCTCTACCCAGCTGCAAACTGGCTCAGTCTAATGGCTGGGGAGTGATGGTGAGCCACCGCTCAGGAGAAACTGAGGACACGTTCATCGCCGACCTTGTGGTGGGGCTCTGCACAGGACAGGTACTTGTGGCTTCCCTCTACTGAGTGTCTGCCCAAGTTTTCTTTTTTTTTTTTTTTTGAGACAGAGTCTCACTTTCTTGCCCTGGCTAGAGTGAGTGCCATGGCGTCAGCCTAGCTCACAGCAACCTCAGACTCCTGGGCTCAAGCAATCCTACTGCCTCAGCCTCCCAAGTAGCTGGGACTACAGGCATGCACCACCATGCCCGGCTAATTTTTTCTATATATTTTTAGTTGTCCAATTAATTTCTTTCTATTTTTGGTAGAGACGGGGTCTCGCTCTTGCTCAGGCTGGTCTCGAACTCCTGAGCTCAAATGATCTGCCTGCCTCGGCCTCCCAGAGTGCTAGGATTACAGGTGTGAGCCACCGCGCCTGGCCATCCATTTGTTTTAATACAACCCTTAGGGTAAAATTAGGAACGCTGAGATGAGAAAAAATGGAAATTCAAATATCTGAGAATTACTGCAAATGCTAACTCAATAAGTTTATATTTAGCTTAAAATACTAAAAAAAGAGATAAATGGCTTTTTGAAAATTTGTACTCATAAGTGCTGCAAGTAGAAAATAATATTTTAAGAATACAACTTATAAGAATAGTACAAAAAGCTTAGAAAATTGGAAAGAAGTAAAAACATCCACACTTGAATCACCTAGACAATTATTAGCATTTTGTGTGTTTCCTCTGTCCCATCTAGATTTAAAAAAAAATAGTTGTATTTTTCAACCTAATACAAGCTAGCATTTTTCTTTAATATAAAATCTCAAATATATAATTTCATCATGTAAATATCATATAACTTAAATAATTCTCTGCTGTGGAACATTTAGACTATTTTTATTGCTTTGCAATTAAAAACAGCACTGTAATATTGTGTTTATGATACATTTTGTTGGTATTTAAATTAGTTTCCTGGAATACATCGCTAGACCTGGGATAGAAGGTCAAAGAAAACACAAACAAAAAAAAAAACACCACACGTTACCAAACCGCTTCTGCAAAGGGATGTTTAGAGTTGTTTTGTACTACCACTGTAACATAAAGAATGCCTTTCTCACTCCACTGTTGGATGTTTACATTTGGTTTTTAATTGATAACTTACCATTTAGAGATTTACTTATTTTGTGGTAGAGTAAGAAGTCTTTTTATTCAGAATAAAATATTAATTTTCTTGTTCTTGTCACGCCTGCTGAAAATATTTTTTTCAGTTGGTGTACTGAACATTAATTTTGTTTTTAAAAAACTGATGGTTTAGAATTTAGATGTTTATGCAGGGAAAAAAAATCAATGTTCTTTTAGTGACTTGTCTTATTACTTAAGCTTAGAAAGTCTTCTCTTCTCTAAAAATTTGAATAAGTATGTAGAACCTTTTCTTCTCTTAAAGGATTTCAAAACATTTAATTCTTTAATTTATTGGAGCTTTATTTTGGTAGTGGTAGATGGAAAGAATCTAAATTAATTTTGCTTTTTTCCCAATAGTTAACCAGTTGTTATTATGAAATAAATTTTTTCCCATAATAATTTGGATTGCCTCACATATTAAATATTTTTTGACCCTGGCTGAGCACAGTGGCTCACACCGGTAATACCAGCACTTTGGGAGGCCAAGGTGGGAGGATCACTTGAAGCCAGGAGTTCAAGACCAGTCTGGACAACATAGTGAGACCCCATTTCTAAAAAAGCATTTAAAAATTAGCCAGGTACAGTGGTGTGGGTCTACATTCCTAACTACTCAGGAGGCTCAGGCGGGAAAATCGTTTGACCCCAGGAATTTGAGGCTGCAGTGAGCTATGAATGCACTACTGCATGCCAGCCTGGGCAATAGGATGGGACCCTGTCTCAAAAATATCAATTTAATTAATTTAAAAATAAATTTTTTTGGCTGGGCACTGTGGCTTACGCCTGTAATCCTAGCACTCTGGGAGGCTGAGGCAGGAGGATCACTTGAGCTCAGAGTTCAAGACCAGCCTGAGCAAGATTAGGACCCCATCTCTACTAAAAATAGAAAAACTTAGCCAGGCGTAGCGGTGCCAGAAGTCCCAGCTACTTGGGAGGCTGAGGCAGGAGGATCACTGGAGCCTAGGAGTGTGAGGTTGCTGTCAGCTAAGCTGATGCCCAGCATTCTAGCCTGGGTGACAGAGTAACACTCTGTCTCAAAAAAAGAAAAACAACCCAACAACAACAATAAAAAAACAAAACAAAATAAATAATTTTTTTTGACCCAGTAGTACCTTTTTTTAGGTATAGGTATGTTTAATAAAGAATAAATATAAATATAATAACTTACCAATAGTGGTTGAGAAAACAGTTCTAGCTGAGCTCTATAAATGATGTCATCAAGAACTTCCTGACCAAGGTCCCACTGTCCATTATACCTATGGAGAAGCAGATCATTCACTCTTAGGCAAATATCTCTAACCTTCATCATAACTTTTTTTATTGTTCCAAGTCGTACTATTTTGGCTGTGAAGATTTTCATATCAATTTTTACATCATTTCATTTATAAACTATCCCCCTTTTACTTATAAGTACAAAAGGAAGATTTCAAATACTATGTTTAAAATAGTTTACAGATGTTTCTTCACATAAATTGGTTTTTATTATGTTTATATTCACAGTAATTTATTTAATGCATTCATGAAAACCTGGGTTATGAACTATGTAGAGATACATAGTTTTCCACACAGAGAACATGACAATTTCTAGACTCTAATTTTAATGACTAGTTATATTTTGGCTATTTAAAAAGTACTAAAAGGAAACCATATTAGAAAAACAAAATAATGAGCTGATGATGGAACAAAAGATTCAGTGTTGTTTCTGATAAGGAAGAAAGAGAAATATGAAAAATTTCCAAACATTATTAATACAATTTCATGCTCCACCTACTTACATAGCATAATAAATCCCTGTGAGAAGCTGCACCATAAATTCAGGATCCAATACTATTCGACCGCAGAGTTCTTTCCAATGTTTTTCATGTTGCCGTGGAAACCCACTCACACAAATCCTGGGGAAATACGTATTTAACTTGTGTGATTTCCTAATTCATTAAATAAAAGTTTTTTCTTTCACAACTTCATTTATTCAGTTTATTCATTCCTCAAATATTTATTGAATGCCTGTTATGTGCCAGTCACTGTTCTGGGCCTAGGTATTTTGTCATGAATAGGTGAAAGTTGGACTATATCCATAAAAGCAACAACTGTTCTCAAATAGCTAACCATTTCTTTCACAATCATCTTTCTCCTTCTTCTCACTCATACACACACAAATATGCATAACTTTTATTCATACCAAATTGTATCAGGGTGAATCACTGGGAAGTATATCAATTTCAAAACAAAGAGATATTTCAAAATACCTTGTCTGTGAGGCCAACTTTAATTAAAGTACCATAAATAACTCCCTACCTTCCATCTCATTTTAAGAGATGCTTTCAAAAAAGTTATGCTTGATAATTATCAAAAGTTGTAATTAATGTATTTACATAATTTTAATCAATTAACTTATTAGTTAATTGGTGAGTCCAGAAGAAATTTTTTAGTGTTCAATGCCTTATGGTCTCATGAAATTTAAAAATAAAGTTCGATTTAAATACATTTTTTGTAGCAGAGAAGTGTATTAGGTGATCAGTAAAGGACTTGAGAGTTGAAAACAGCATTATATTAAGATAAAATTATGTGAAGAAAGTGGATTGGAAATTAAATTCCAAGGAGAAAAAGGAACAATAAGATGTCATACTATTAAAGAGCTTGATCTTTTTTTTTCACCCTCAGAGACAGGGTCTTGCTCTGTCACCTAACCTGGAGTGCAATGGCACAATCATAGCTCACTGCAGCATCAAATTCCTGGGCTTCAAGTGATTCTCCTGCCTTAGGCTCCTCAGCAGTTGGGACTATATAGGCATGTGCCACCATGTCCAGCTAATTAAAAAAAATTTTTTTTTAGAGATGGGGGGGGTGTCTCACTATATTGCCAGGGTAGTATTGAACTCCTGGCCTAAGCAATCCTTCTGCCTCGGCCTCCCAAAGTGTTGAGATTACAGGCATGAGCTACCACACCTGGCCAGAGCTTATTCATTTATTCCTCAAATGGACAATGGTGGGTATCACATCACTGTAAATATATATTACATTACATACATTTAAAAGAGTGACCCAAACAGCTATTTTTTATTGTCAGCATTTACATACTAGAAATTATATAATTTGCAACTATTTAAGATAGAATGAAAAATTTTAAATGTAAACTTAAAAATGTACAAGGGGTACATAATTTTTTTCTTTTTAAATGTCATCTTGGCTACAGAGGTAAATAGTTTTCCAAAATTCTTTAGGAGATGTGAACAAAAGTTTGAGGACTACTAAACTCTGCCATCCCTTTCATTATTAAGAAACTATTGGCCGTTCGCGGTGGCTCATGCCTGTAATCCTAGCTCTCTGGGAGGCCGAGGCGGGCGGATTGTTTGAGCTCAGGAGTTCGAAATCAGCTGGAGCAAGAGCGAGACCCCCATTTCTCCTAAAATTAAAAAGAAATTAACTGGACAACTAAAAATATATAGAAAAAATTAGCCGGGCATGGTGGCGCATGCCTGTAGTCCCAGCTACTCGGGAGGCTGAGGCAGAAGGATTGCTTGAGCCCAGGAGTGTGAGGTTGCTGTGGCACTCACTCTAGCCCAGGCAAAAGAGTGAGACTTTGTCTCAAAAAAAAAAAGAAGGAAGGAAGGATATATTAAAGATAATAGTAGAAGTCAATAAAATTGAAGCGAGAAGAATAGAAGGAAATCAATGAAACAAAAAGATGGTTCTTTGGAAACAGACCTCTCGAGAAGACATAAACTGCCAATATCAGGAATGAAACAGGATATTGCCAGACTTGCAAGACATCAAAAAGAAAATACGAGAATACTAGGAAAAACTCTCCAGAAATAAATTTGACAACATAAATGGACAAACTAACACAACTCATTCAATGTAAAGGAGATAATTTGAATAATCCTATAATTGCTAAAGAAATTGACTTTGTAACTTTAAGACTCCCAAACAAAAAATGTCTAGATCCAGATGGTTTCACTGGAGAATTCTACCAAAAATTTAAGAAATTAAAACCATTCTGGGCTGGGCGCGGTGGCTC
>CAUYSK010124093.1:0-20449 GCA_963575035.1 Avahi laniger | reverse complement strand
AAATATTTTTGTACAGTTCTATAATGTGTTTATGTTTTAAGACAAGTGTTATTACAAAAGAATCAAAAAGTTATAAAAATTCTGTTAAATTTGCTAGCACCCTATGTAATCTGACTGCTGCTGTTAACTATAGCTGTTGCTCATTTCTACCATATCGTGACCCTACTCAACACATAATTTCCCATCATTCCTGGAGCAAATTTAATATCCTCACCTTGTACTTCAAAGAACCATGCTTCTGTGCCTGGCTTCCATCTGGTGCTAACATGTAGCAATGTAACATTTTTGTTCTACTTTCCTTTTCCCTTAGAAGAGCTCCCTTTTCACAAAATGTTTCCATTACCCAAGTACCTAAGTACTGATATTATTATATAATAATATCCTAGATCCTATCCTTTCAAAAGTCTTCCAGATTGAAACACATAATCTGAACGTGGAACTCATTCTTGGCTAATCTAATATTTCGAGCAACTTCATACTCCTAGACATACAGCAGTGGCGTTGCTTTCATTTACGGACAAGAAGCAGTAGAGTGCAGCAGTTCAAAGCATGCACCCTAGGATTTGAATCTTCTGCTTGTTACTTACTATCTCTTTGCTTTGATTTCTTCATCTGTAACATGGGGAAAAGAATAGTACCTTCTTCATTATGTTGTTGTGAGGATTAAATAATTTACTATATGTAATGTGCTTTGAAGAATTCCTAAAACATAATTACCTATCATTCTCTCACTATTTTATTTGATCACATAATCTTGGATCATAGGTCTCCATGACTATTGTCCACCCTAGAATGTTATTGTAGATGAGAAATTATGTCATTAGGTTCCTATTAACATAACATTGAATTCAGTGCCACTTGCGAACAGGAGTTTTTTGAATTTAGTGACATTCAAAATGCAAGTCTTTTAAATATAATCTTAGAAAAATTTAATTCAGAGTAATGTGCAAAACCTAAAACTTCCTACTCCTGTGCAAAAGAAAACTTGCTAGCTGGCATTAACAATATTAATATAATATAGACTTTTTAGTCTCTTACTATGCACCACAAAAACAGGTAGTTTGCAAACGTGCACATTTATTTTGTAGTAAGGCTGCTTTGGGTAATGGGAAATCAGTGACCTGTTCTATCATCACTTACAAATCGTAACAATTAATTGTGTTGAAAGGTCTCAAAGGCTAAGTAATAGTTAACAAAAAAAGCTTGAGAACTGAGACAAACTGTTAATGGTCATGTGACAGTAAATCTAAAAGACATACTGACAGTTACAATTATTATTTCTGGCAACGTGGTGTTAGGCTAATATTGTAACTGGTTTCAGCTCTTGATGTTTACTGCACTGTGAGACAAACTAATCATGAAATACATGTAATTTATAATCTATATTACTGTTCTCTATATAGCTCTGATATTGGTCAGTATTAGTGCTCAGGTCGGCACTGGCATAGTTTACAAAGACTACTTAATTCCCTTTTTATATTCGGATCAATTTTTCTTTTTTTAAAAAATAAATTTAGATCAAATTGTTATTTTCAAATTCTGAATGTTTGCAGTTTGCCACTGTGCACACATAAGTGGATAATTTATATAACAGCTATGGGGGTTGCTCACGGGAAATTCTGAACCCAACACAAACAACCTAAAAATATTTGTTGAACACCTAGCATGAGTAGAGCTGTCTCGATCTTAACACACCTGTGCAGTTCTCAGAGATCAAAATCATACGGTGTGATATTGATGGGCGTAGCCCTGTGTGCACACTTCCCAGCATGCACCGCTTTGGTCTACATTCTGCAGAAAATCAGTCTATAGACACACAGCAATCATGAAAGCTCTATATCTGGCAGATACCTTAAATGCGAGCTGTTATTGTTTGATTGTATTGAAATAAAATGAAATTGCTTGACAATTATAAGGGGCTATAAAACTGTCTTGGCTATTGTTAGAGAAATCATGAAATAAGTTAGTAGATCTTTCCACTCTTTCAAAGGCATAATTTATTTTGGTGCTCGTGTTTGTGCTCAGATTTTTTCAGTGCATACTGTGGGCATTATCGAGCATTCCATCGAAAGAACAGTGGCTAGTGTTCTATTAACTCCACCGTTTTAGTAGTTTTCCTCCTACAGCAAGGCGGTCCTCCTTTTAAATATATCTCATTTTAACATAGAGAGTCAAATCTCATAAAAGTAAGAATATCAGACTTGATAAATCTGCTCAAAGCCTTTTACTGAAGTGGGAATTCTCCGTTTCTGAGAAATTGAAAGATTTAATGAATATATTCTTGTCATATTGTGACATCTCATTTTTCCCTCTCATAAATACTTGTCGGGTTTATGATTTCCCACCCATCGGCCGGGAATTGCATTGCACTTGCTGTGATTGTGGGTGCTCATACCGAGTTTAATTTCTCTCACAAGGAGAGTTGACAAAAGATCACAGCCACTAAGCCCTGGAATTACCCTAGATATTGCCCTCTGTGCTCTGCAAATGAAATCCTACAGAAGACCCTTTGGAAAAGAAGAACATGATGGTTAACACTCAGAAATCCATTCTGCACAGGGCAGCATAGGTACACACAGAAGTGTGAAGTGACAGGCAGAGCTGCCAGTTTCTCAATGAGAAAAGTCAGATGCTTTAGCACTACACACACACACACACACACACACACACACACACACACTCTGTCCCTTGCAGACGCATGCTCCCCACCCCCTCCTCTTGTGGTCCCCAACTCCCTGTTCCCCACCCATCCATCTCTCCCTCATTCCCTTTCTCCCATGCCCTTGATTGACTACCAGGTCAGATAAGAAATTAAGACCAGTGAAATCAGAACCAGACCGCACCTGTCCCTTCTACAGCCAGAAGAGAACTGAAATAAAGCACTTATGAAACTGCTGTGATCATAACCTTCAAAACACTGAACTCCTCCCAGCTGTCGGCTTTCCCAACCAAAGGTTCCACAATAGAGACGCTGGCACCGCGGCCCTAATATCTATTTGTAACAGAATGCTGTCATTTTGGGACGGGGCTAAGTGCTGCAAACTGTGAAGGTCCCTTTATAGCTACAAAGATTCTGAAAATAGATGTTGCTCTACTGATTTAGACTTGCTAATAGGGGGATCAGTTTGCTTCTATTTAAAATGATTCATTTGCCCTGAGAGAAAAATGATAGTAAGCAGTGATAAATACTTTGAAATGTGAACAACGCTTGCTATCCGTCTTCATTTAACAGACATTGGAATTTTTTTTCTATTTCTTACAACCTAACTATTGACATTTGTAAACAGCTACTGGGTCGTCTGCAATAAAGTTGAGCTTGTAGCTAGAACTCTCCGTGATTCACTGCTAGCAGCGGACGAACGAGGAAGGGAGCGATTTATTTGCACAATGAACCGTCTGAGATGCCTGAGTGTGTTATGCCTAGAGAGGAGAACTTCAGAGATTATTTTCAGTACTTCATTAGATAGTAAAGATTTCATTTTTCAAACTAAGCTATTTCGACTTAGTCCAAGTTATGATACAAAGTAACAAACCATGAACTCATATAGAGAAAGATCTCTGCTCTGGAAACATCAAATTGAGAATTTTAAAGATACGAAAAAAATTTCTAACTGCATTATTTCACGAACATAAACTTTACTATATTTGACTAGCAACATTTAGTAGAATGGAACTGAGATGTAGCATAATTAGGTAAATGTAAGAAACCTTAAAAATAATACACGTTTCTGTATTCATCGTATCTGCCTATATTTTAGCTTAGAAAAAAATTCTGGCTTGTCACATCGCCACAGCAAGTTCATATGGAAATTAGGTGTTCGTTAAAATCAAACAAGAGACTACAACTAAAAACATTCAAAAGCTATTTTAGCCTGATGTTAAATCCTCTCACGTTTGCTTGCGATGTTACAAATATACACATACACAAGACTGGAGCCAAGAAATAGAAAAGTTTGTAAATATTTATGCACAGAGAATATACACTGTGTTCGTATCCACGCTACCCCTAATCTCCTCCTCCTAATGATTTATTTTATACTGTCTCAATAGACACAATTTTTCAACTGTGGTTATTTTCCTTTTGAAATGGTAGATTGTTTACACAAGTGCTTCAAAGATATTTATGTAATTAGGGTTCTATTTCTACGTTGGCTTTTAAATCCAAGTTCTTCTTGTTTTGGAATATCATGTGCCCACAAACGGGCGGGGCGGTGCCACACGGTGCGCAGAGCCTTCCACGCAGGGCAGGGAGGGCGGTGGCTAAGGACACAGACACCTGAACCCAACTGCCTGGTTTTGAATTCTGGCTCCTTCCCCTCCCAGCCGAGGACCTCACCCACAAGCCTCTCTCTTTCTCAGTTTACCCATTTTGAAATGAAGAGAATGACGGCACCTCCTTCATAGACTTGTTGCAAAGATAAATAGTTAATATTTGTAAAGTGCTTAGAATAGTGCCTGGCACAGAGTACATGCTATATAAACGTTTGTTTAAAATTAAATGAATATTCTCAACTGTTACTATGTACATTTTAGCACGTGAATTCTGATATATACCTAATAAGAAGGCTGTGTGGGTCATTAATTTTGTATCGATGAAATTGCAGACTGATATAACAGTAACATACGACAGTAATAGCCATAATAATTTAAAACAACATCAACATATATTGTGTTTACTGTGGCCAGGCACAATTCTATGCATTGTCTCATACAATCTTCCCCACCACTGTGTGACACAGATATTACCATTATTCCTATTTTACGGATGAAGAAACTGAAATTTTGGAGAAATTACATAATTTGCTCAGATCTCAAAATTTGTAAGTAGCAAACCAGGACTTGAAACAAAGTCTACCTGACTCTAAGACCAGTGCTCAAAACAGCTAGCTCTTTCGCCTCCTTCAATATGAGTTTATTCCACATCTTAGTCTTTCTGGGGCTATCATTTCTGTGTACTTTGATGACTCAGCCAGCTATCTCAACCCCTTCTTCTGCACAGTCATGGCTTACATCGATTAAATCACATCATGAAAAATAAAATATTTGGTGCCAGGCCCCTGGGGATGATTTCTAGGCTTTGAGCCACACTTGAGTTTGTTTCAAGCTAGGATGGAAAGAATGCAGATCACAGAATCAGGATCCCAGCCTCGATTTTCATACTAAGTCCTGTGTGATTAGTCAAGAAACTGAATGGATCTGGCTTACAAAGATTTATTGTGACACAGTCGTGTTTCAGCACTTGGCTACTACTTATTAAATAAATTTAAATGGAAAATATTTTTTTTCTTAAAGAAAAAATATTTCCTTGAGGCTAAAAATATAAAACTGAAATGATTATTTGGTTTCTCCATCTATTCAGATCATTTTAAAAGTTATTCTTTTTAACCCAAGCCTAAACCTGATACCTTTTACAACACAATGAAATTTATAGAACTTGGTTTCTTATAATTTAAGAGGGCATTGGTTAACACCCAAAGCATACTATAAAAGAGCATCTTTCCCTGGTTTGTTTTTCAAGGATGAAGAAAAGTCTGACATTTTTTACTTAACATTGCAAGAAGTTTGGTGGCATTCAACCAGGTTAAATTGACCAAAGATATTTCCGTGTGTGTGTGTGTGTGTGTGTGTGTGTGTGTGTGTGTGTGTGTGTTTATATGTGCTGCTTTCTCTCCACTCCAAACAGTTTTTCCTGTCAACTTGCCAGGTACTCCTATGATACTGAAAAAAAGAAATCAAATGCTGCTGAAAAAAAGATCCCAGGGCAGTAAGCGGAGACTGTAGTTCTGTGTTCTGCTTCTGTCGAGAGTCACAGAACCTTCAGCTAAGCATTGCATGGACAGTCCCAATGGGAGTCCCAGAGTGGGCTGTGAACCGAAGGACACTCCTGAGCTTCTCTGCTTTGTCAGCACAAGGGCAGCAGAGCACGTTTCTAGGGCCTGGGAAGAAACGGGACAATGGGACCTTTTGCCACTGTGGTATGTGTCCAGGACTGTTGGTGTGGGTGTCCATCTTTCTAAAGAGTGCCACGGGTGATCATGTTGTCAGTCTCAGAACATCTTTAGCAAATACTGAAATCATTTTTTTATATTAAGGAAGCAGATGACAAAGAATTCACTGAGAGTTTCTCAGGAATAAGAATTGACTCAGGAAGGAGAAAGTCAACCCACGAAACTGTCAAGTCCAACCAAATTATCTGAGCATATCTATTAACGACAACCACACGGGCCCTGCTGATTTGGGTGGGTGGCGGGAAAAATGGGCTGGAAAATCATATTTGGCTTTGTATATTAAAAATCTTTCATAGTCAAGAGACAAAGATTTTTAAATTATTGTTACCATTATATTAAATATATTCATATACATAAAAAATAAGTTCCATTTATGTTTATGTAAATATTTACCACCCAGAAGATGGGGTTTCCAATCCCCAGAAGACCCTGCAAATATTTCTGTACTAGAATTTTTATATAATTTGAAATTATCCTTTAACACTGTAAATGGACTGTTTCTTGGCAAAGTCCTGAATTAGGAACCACAGTTTTAGCTCAGGAACTGTGAGTTGAGGATTGGCATCTCATGGCGTTAGGTCCCTAAGACTTGCAAGAAATATTTGGGTCACAATCAAATGCAAATTGGCATTCGGCAATAATTCCACACATTTGTAAATTGCTTTGTTGATTTTGAAACTCTTTCCAAAAACACACTGGTTAGTCTGAGGAGCAGAGAGCTACATAATTCCTAAATTTCTCTATAAAACAGTGACACTCTGAAAAGGATGTTTTTCTTTTCTTCCAAAATAAATAAGAGAATTTTAATAAAAAATATAATAACAGATTTATAAGCCACTTCAATACAGGGCAGCTACTCTCAAAAACATTATGTTAAATGGACTGGAATCTGTACAAATCCCATTTTTTATTAGTGATTTTATTATAAATAATGTAATTTAGGTAAAAAATATAATTTGCAATGCTTAGTACAAAGAAACTTTCATTTTTATTCTTCTCGTGAAACTGCAGAAATGTTGAGGTAAGAAAATATGTAACGTCTTTCATCTCACATGCAATGTGTGCCGAAATTACTACTACGCTATAAACTACGTAGTGATCTTATCCTATTATCTTATTTATATTCACGAAGACGCATAAATTTGTGTCCTTTGTATTCGAAGAGTATAGTCCCTTTTCTTTGCTAAAATGTCTGTTGTCTGTAGGATTTATAACCAAATAAGTGTGTATTTAAACATGTAATAGGTTGCATCCTAATAAATACATCCCTTGTAAGAATCAATATTGGAGCCCTAAAACTGATTATATTAAAAAATGACCATTTGTCTCCTTGCAGCCTAAAACATCTACCCTCCCCTGCGAGTCGTCTCATAGGTAAGTCAATAGGAGACCCACATGAGACCTAAGAGAAGAATTTTGCCATGTAAGTATAATCCATTTATTGGTTTATGGACCAAAAAAACCTCTCGGGAGTGTTACAAACTCATACGCTTTCCTTGAGTGATGGGTTTTGCACTTGGATTTCTTATTTAATTGAAAGATGTGTAAAAACTTATGTATAAATGGAGTTCCCTATTGGTTACACATTTCAAGAGTATCTCAAGAGTATAAATTATTCCATCAAGGGGTTAGAATAAATTATACTCAATAATTGGAATCAATTTTCCCTAGAGTAAGCACAAAAAAATTCCCATTAACATGGATAGAGGTTGCATAGAAAGCATGAGATGAAAATATAATATCACCTACAAATTAGCTTTGTATTCCTGTGTAGCCAGACAAGTAGCAGAGTGAGATAAGCCCACTTGTATTGAACCATATCCTTTCTGGGTAAGGTCCCCACTGCATTTTGGATATGGCACAATGTCAGCAGATCAATAGCAGGGAAGAGAATGCTCACGCCCGAGTGCATAATCACTGTGTTTCTAGTTGTCTCCTATGAAAGGAGAGCAGCATTGTCTGGTTCACACACACCTTGCAGTAGTTCTGGGTAGACTGAAGAGTTATCACATGAAAAATACATCCTTCTCCTTCACAGGAAGAAAAGGTTAAACTAGCCAGTTGGAGCATTTCCAGCAGCAGTGATCGAGTATTGGGAATTCAAGAGAACCCAGGCACTGTGCTACCTTGTATACCATCCTGTTTACAAGGGAATGTAGCAAAATGGCTAAGTATGCATGCTGTGGACCTAGACCGCACAGGGTACAAATATCAATGACATTACCTTCTAGCTGAATAATCGTGTGCAGCTTAACCTCTCTGCGACTCAGTTTCCCCATCTGTAAAACGATAATATAAAAGCACCTACTTCATAGGATTGTTGTGAAGATTAAATGTGTTAATTTATATACAGCACCTACAACAGTGTCTAGCATATAACAAGTGTTTGTCGTTAACATTGCTGTCATTGTTATTAATTAAAAGGGAAACAGGGCATAGTTGTATACACCTCATGTAATCTGGAAGCACTGAAAATTGCAAGTTACTGCTTTTCCACTTGCTCATACAGTAGAGGGATCCTTTCGGGCTGCCAGTTTTGAATAATGTGTCATCCAAAGTGATGTTATCTGACAGTCACCAGCTTTAAGCTGAACCATTTTATGAATACCAAATAGTCGTCTTTGTGCTGGAAAAAAAAAGGTGCATTTGTGGCAAGAGTTCCCAGAAGAGTCTATTCTGCACAACAACAACAGGAGCAAGCAAAGGTCAAATTGGTAGCCAAAAGTGAGCGATTGAGGGTTTCATATGTATAAAGGTCTTTATAAGCCTCCCAAAAAGAATGCAGATTAGAGCTGGTGACTTGTTTACCTGGACTGGGATTCTTACCAAATAATGCAGGAAAGTAAACAAAGAGAAACACAATAGCTGTCCTTTAGCTTTTGTTGCAGAATGCCTCACTCTTGACCAGTTCCTGGTGTGCCTCCCACTGAAGGATTATGCTTCCTCATCATGTGAAGTCACGTTTGTCCATCTAACCTGCCTCTGTCAATGACGTGTGAGATGTAAGATAGTGTCACTTCCAGGTAGGAGCTTTCAGAACCTGGCTGTGTTACACCGAGTTATTTTTTCCCTTTTCTGTGGTTCCAGGGCAATGTTTTCAGCTAACGGAGGGAGGAAAATGAGGCTGGGGAGTAGAGAGCTCTTAGATGACCCATGATGGGTATATATTAATAGCATGAGCAAGGAGCAAACCTTTCTTGTTGTAAGCTTCTGACATCTTGGAGCTGTTTGTTACTGCAACACAATCCAGTCAATTATAACTGACACAACCTCTGAGACAGCGTCCCAAATGAGGGCAGAAACTCTCCATGAGGTAACGAGAGCCGATCTGCTTTAGTGAGAACATCTGCAGTGGGGGAGTGACCTGGTCAGCGTTCCCAGCCTTGAGAGTGGCCAGATCCATGTCATGCGTGACAAGAAGAATAATTTCAAACAGTGGTCATGAACCTCAACCAGTAGAAGACAAGTAGGAGCCCATACTAACCCGGGGAATCGGAGAAGGCAGAGATCCTGGGACAGAAAGACCGAGCGTCCATTCAGAGGAAAATATGCACCTCCCATTGTCTCTTCCAGTGGAAAAGAGAAATGTGAGGGGCAGGCATTCCTCCAGCAGAGGCTCAGGCTACTTGTCATCCCTTCTAATGTATCTCTAGTGCCTTTTTCTTCGTACCATCCACCTGATGCCTAACTCCAGCCAAGCTAGAACATCTTGAGAAGTGCAGGTTCATACAAAAACAAACATCTAAAAAGATGTCAACAAAATAATTAGGCAACAAGTGTAAATCAGCATCTGCTAGGTGCAAGGCACCCTGGGAGGTACTACAGATATACAGAAACTCCTAAGATCCACCCCTTCCTTCAAAGAATGTTAACGATCATTGAGTATTTTCAGTGGACTAAGCACTTCACTAGGCACCTTCCACCATTGATTGCCTCAATCTTCAGAGCAACAGAGGAGGGTTCTCCTATTATCCCCATTTTCGAGATGAGAAAGTTAGGCCTGGGCGTGGGATGACTTGCCTGAGGTCCTGCAACAAGAAGGTACATGGCTTGAACTCTGGCATTTTGACTCCAGGAGCTGAAGTCATAACCACTTCCTGACACTCTTATTTTGGTTGGGAGACAAAAGCGTAGAGAAAGATAAAATTCAGCTGCAATATCAATCATGATGCAGAAGATGATTAATTGCCAAGTGAGAGGCAGAAGAAAATGAAGAGCTGGATTCATACGAAGAAGATAATCCCAGTCATTTTTATGGCCGGAAGGGGCTTCTTCTGGGAAAAGGCCTCCAAGCAATGCACTGGGGATTGGTAAAAATTGGAGAGGCGTCAAACTTGGTACTAACGGCCATTCCAGAAAAAAAACAAAAATTTTAAAAAACTTAGTAACCAGGTATCACTGAGAAAAGACCACCAAAAAATCACTACTAATAAAAGGCAGAGAGAGTCTTTCATCTCAGCTTCAAATACTATTCCACTGCTGGCATCCTTCAAATGTTTCTCGATTCCAAAGCTGAGAAAAAAAGAGCAAAAACTTCAAAAGGACCTTTTTGACATTTATTTCCTTGATCTAAACACAGCTATAACATTATCAAGATCTCATTCTGAAAGAGACTAATCTCCAGCATAGGCGGCACTGGCTGGGTAGCCAAGTCCGCTCTTACATTGATCCTCCTGTTTAAGAGACAGTTATGCTTTTTAGAAACCCACTTTCTTAGAGATATTTCCAACTTTGCTCACTTGCCATTCAGATGAGGAAACCGAGGTTCAGAAAGGCAAAGAAATCGCCTGAGGTCACACAGCCAGAGCAGCCTCTTTCGGAATCTCTGAATTTCTAACAAATCACTGCAGCACGAGCGGGTTTGTGGTTGCCTCAGAGAAGCAGGACAGGTAATGGTGCTAAGAGAAACAGAGACATTAGGATAGAAACCGAAAGTGTCTGAAAAAGAATTTATAAAATATGCTAAAATGCAACCTGTTTTTGACACCAAGTATACCATGCATTAAACTTCAGGAATTTCCAGGAAGTTTTAAACTTCCCTCTTATACGTTATATGTGATCTCACTCCCTGCACAGCTTAGAGCATTTCATTCCGTGTCAGAAGAGAATACTAGGTTTGCCCCAAGTCTAATAAAATTCGAGTAGCCTTCATAAGATCTCTGTCAATTTTATAAATTAACATTAATCTTTTGTTCACCACATACATATATCTCTTAATGCTGTGTGAATTACAAATTATATTATTCCACTCAGTTAATCTGAAAGACAAAATTTTAAAAAGATGTTCAAGTACAAATAAAACTTCTTTAGAATGAACCTTATTGGGGACCAGTTAACTGTGTGTTTTGGCTTTTGTTTCAGAACCACTGTGCACCAAAACAAATACACATCCAGAAATATGCAGAGTTGGTATATTGGATTCTGTCTGAAGAGCTCTTAGAAAACTCTGGAATTATGAGTACAGTAAGCAACTTTCAGGGCCTACTGTGTTATAAAACTCTGCTTAACAGAATAATTGCTGGTTTGAATAATGCTGAAACAAAGATTATTCGCAAAGCAAAGACCAAACTTTGGCATCAGAAAACATTTCCAAAGATACTACAAAATTATGTTTTTAAAAAATTAATGTTATCACGCTACCTCTCAGCACACAAAGGAATGACAGGAAGGAAAGAAAATGTACCTCTGCTTCACAGATAATCACATTCAATAAAACAAAATAATTATTCAAATAACTAGAGAAATGTAATGATCCTTTGAGTTTAGATGATTTACATATGGTTATAGGATTGCTGTACTAGCTTCGAGTTAATGACTACTTAAAAAAAAAGTCCCACTCACTAACCAGAATCTGAGTTCTTTTTTGCTCTCTGATCAAAATAGCTCAAGCAAACAAAAGATAAGGAGACTAAGACAAATTTGGAGAAAAACATTTTTGTCTCATATTTCATGAATCTTATCTCCAGTTTTGGGTTCCACCAACAGAAGTTGAATCAGATGAAACAATTATTATAGAAGTAGAACTAGCTCATCATGTAGAAGAAATCCTCTGAATCATAAAAAGCATTCCCAATTTACTATCCATGAAGCCCTACTAGACAATTGTAATCACTATGAACCATTTAAATGTAATAATTACTGAAGTATTAAAGCATAAAATCTCTCCATTAAAAGCATGCTAGGATCATCCAATAGTCTGACAACCATTGGAAACTCCATATTTCTGCCCTGGTTGTAAACAGTGTGATGCTTCCTCAGAACTTTGACATGATTCAGAAACATTTCAAAAACTTTTTATTGCATTGTTAACCATAAAATCCATTTCGAAATTGAAGTTTAAAAAAGATATACATCCTATGTTTTTCTTTGAATATTGCAAATTTTATTGCATCAGTCAAAAAACGTGACTCGGGTAGTAAAATGTTCCCGTTGCTCAGGGTAATGGTATGTGTTTGAAATACAACCCATTTGCTCTTCGTTCGTTTTGCCTTAGTCGTTGGCAACATCACGAAATTTTTTCTGCAAAATATTCTTTGTTGTGCTGTTATCATATTCATATAATTTCTTTATTTTATCTTTCTTGATAAAATATTTTCCACCCGTGTCTGCTTTTTATCACTTCACAACTTACTGCCACATGCCCTACTCTCCTGGCAAGGTTTATGAAGTGTCTTGGCTAAGAAAATGCCTGCACTGGCTTATCGATGCACAATTGTCGCCCAGGACTCGGGTGACCACAGGGCATTATCTGAGGGTCATTACTGGCCAGTCCTCCCTTTCTCTCGGACATCATATGATCACCTTGAGAAAATGAACCAGGTATGTTTTCATAATTTACAATATGACAACGGTCTGGATATTTTGTTTTCTCGGTCTGTCCTCCACGTGTAGATTCTCCGTAAATCACAGACACACAGGGCGTTCCTTGGTACCCCTCGTGCCAGCGCGGTGGTGTGGAGGGAGAACACTGTGGCAGCTGAACAAGTGAGCATGCAAATACCCCGCTCATCCCTGGGTTTGGCTTCCTTGCATTCATCTAGCTGTTTATGGACACCCAAAAGCTCCAAAAGCTGTTTTCCTTGGCTGTGAATTGGACTCTATAAAGCGTGTCTTAGTAAGAGTATTGTATTCCTGTCCTTTAAAACTTAGCCAGGTACTTTTCAGCTTTGGCAGCTTTTCCGTGGCCTACATTAGCAGGGCTTTATCCCTTCACAATTACTGACAACACGGCGCCTACCACTCCGCCTGACAAAGTCATCTTTGCACTTTGTAATGTAACTTTAAAGAACAATCACTATCCTCCCAAACAATAGCTTATACTGCTTTAGCGTTAAAACACAGCTAATTATGTCTCCTATTAATAAGGAAAATACTGACACAAGAGCCAATTATTCATTTATAAAAACAAAAAGGTCTTCATTAGACCTTTGTAAAAATGTATTACTCAAATGTACTTATGAAAGATACTACTACCCTAGGCAGTTTGCAGAATATAAAAAAAAACTGTCATTAAAGAGATCTCTGTCATTAAAGAGCATTGTTAGAAAACTCCAAACACATGCCTCTAAAATAACTGGAGAACATTTACAAAGCAGTTAACGAAAATAAGCAACACACTAATAACTGAATATATAACTGTGAAAAAGAAATGCCTTTCAGTTTAGAAAAAGGCTGTATGTGTTTTAAACTGAAAGAATATTTCAGAGGAACAATTGGTCAACATTTCATGACGAAGAAAGAATCTCCATGTCTGGAAGATACAAGTCAGAACTTGGGTCTTCTATTTGTTTCAAAATGGATTTCTCAGACCAGAGTAGTTCTCTAGTATTAATATTCAGGACAGGATATGATTGTCCATATCAATTTAAAGAGTCTTAAGGGATCTTAAATTTAAAGAGTCTTAAAAAGGAGGATCCAGGGATAGGACCGAATATCGGGAATCATTTTCGTTTACAAACTTGGACTAGAACCATCCTTCGTACTGGTGTGCCAGCGTGCCAGGGGGATTCACTGGTTCCCACGTGGTCTTCGCATTGCAGACTTACCAATCAGCGTTCACGACCAGCACTTTTCTCCCTTTCACACTCGGTAGTTCATGCATAAGCATACGTGTCACTCTAATACAGACAGCGAACTTTGCGGGAGGGACATCCCATTCAAGACTCTTACAGAAAAATATTTTTTACTGGTGTGGCGTCAGTAGAGGACTGTGACCATGATGAATAAGGGTTCCTGATCCGCTTTGACGAAAAATAACCAGAAGTCAAATCTAACGTATCTCTTTTAAGGTAGCGTTGAAAGTTTCCCATTGGACACAAGTTTTGTTAATATCTAGGTCTATATAGCATTAGGTGAGGGCATCCTTTGTTATCTGAGATATTGTCTCCCAAAATTGATCACCGAGTTTGGAAAATGAAAATTATCTGACGAAACCAAATTTTACCTGGATCTATTTTCGCTGACGTTGGCAATCAGCAGCATATCAGTCTTAGCTTATGATAATCAAAACAGACATTCGGCACATATTTTGAGTCAGCCACTGAATTAAGTACCTTACATTCTGTCAGAAAGCAAAGCCTGGGAGAAAATTTACGGGCTGCTATTTTATTAAGGAGACCGAACCCAAAGAGCAACAGTGAGGGACCAAGACAATCAGGAAGTGAAGGAGGGAAAGTCTACTGGAGGATGCACGGCCGGGCCGGTCACCTCTGAGTGTGACTGATTGCTCAGCCTCACTGCGTCCTCCTCCCCACAGTTCGTAACTGCATCTCAATACGGTACGTCCAGGAGGAGAAAAGAGAAAGATTTTATTCCAGCCCTCTTCTTCCAGTTGCTAGAGGTTTGCCATCGAGCTCATCACTGTCCCACGCTTCTGAGCTGGCCACGTGTGGTCCGTGGGCCACGTCCCGCAGCGCCCCCTTCCCAGCATCTAGAGGAAAAGTCCCAGAGCAGGCAGCGAAATGCACCTGGGGCGGGCGCAGGGTGAAGCGCTAGGAAGTTGTGCCTCTGTGAGCCTGATCCCTGCCAGCCGCCGCACCTGCACGGACTGATCACAGCTGGAACCAGCAGCAGCAGAGCTGGGGATCTGAAGCGGGTCGTCGAGGCGTCTGATCATTTGCGTCATTTCATTTAATCCTCATTTCATTTAATCCTCCCAGCACTAACCTGAATAGGTGCACTCGTGTCCCTGCCTCGCTCACGGGCAAGTAGAAGTTCAGGGAGTCTGAGAAGCTCGTGTAAAAGCACTTAGCTATTAGCAACTTGCAATTTAGAAATTTTAAGACCATTTTGTTATCATGAATTGGTCCATTCAGCCAAGACGAAATATTGTGTTTTCCATAAAAATAAGCATAAAAAATACAAACATATGATCTCATTTAGTGAAAAGAGGAATTAATAACCTTCCCAAATATCATATTCTAAGAGTAACTATAACACTGAGCAGACACCAGCCTTCTGGTCCCCACCTCTAATAATTTAGGACAGACATAAATTCTAAGGAGATGAGTGTCTCTCTAAAGAGGAAGAAACACAAAGAACCTCTCGATGGATGACAGTGTGTTCTGGGTGTCTGAAGCCCACAGAAGTGACCACGTGAAGACAAACAGCACACCTTCAAAACAGAAGCACTAAGCTACGTGGCCAATGCTAAAATGGCAACTGGCATTAGGAAACATTTTTCTTTCTGTTTGGCAAAGTCTAAAAGGATGGCACTGCCCACTGCAGAGAGAAGCTTTAACCCAAAGAGGACCTGCAATAGCAGAGGCTGAGTGGACCACGCTGCAAAGTTTGCTGGGCTGGAGACGGTACAACTGAAAACAAAACAAAAGGAAACACTTTTCCACCCAAATAAGGACCTTCATTGCACGGATGGCTTGGTGCGGCACAGAGACAGAGGAAAGGAGGGCAGGGAGAGAAGAAGTGTAAGTCGAAGGGATAATGGACTAGACATAAAGCATCTTCAATCTACCCTCTCTTCAACAAGAAAGAGTCAAGGTCACATGTTGTAAATTAAGCTGTGAGTTCCTGGAGAGCAGGACTCACGTCTCTTTCATCCTCATTTTGCCCCATTTCCCAGCCGAGCGGCAGGCACCTGGCTGGTGCTCATTCATTCCTTCTTTCATATAATAAATATTTAGTAAGGCTCTCCTATGTGCCAGGCAATATTCTTCAAGCTGAAATACAGGATTAAGCAGAGCGACAATTTTCTTGCCTTCCTGGAGTTTACTTTCAAATTATGTTCAGACTTCTAAATAACGTTCAAACTACTAAAAGCATGAGCTAATTTTATGGGGTGGTAAGTGCTAATAAGAAAATAAACATTCAGTGAGCTAAACTGGACCTTAAGAGTTAAGGTAGAAGGAGATGTAGAATTATCTGGAGGAAATAGAAAGAAAAAAAACTTAAAATACTAACTAGCATAAATATTTTAAAACATAAACAAAAAAATGAGCAAGTTGTTCAACATCTCTGAGCTATGGTTTCATGATGTGTAAAATGAGGACAAGATTATTGAAGATGAAAGAGGTGCTATATGTGACAGCATCTTCTGAAATGCAAAAACACCCAAAAATGTCAGCTGTTGTTGTGGCCCTACTATTTGGTATCCATCTTTCATTCTTAAAACACTAATCCATCACTTTTTAGATCTGTAAACGCTGCTACAGAATATGTACACACACACACACACACACGCACCCCCATCTTTTTCAGAGGAATATTCCCTCCTCCTTTCACAAAATAATTTCTTTCTCATCATTGATCCATTTGACAAATTAAAAAAAGACTATAAATGAATATTTTTGAAAATGAATGTAACCAGCAGCCAAACAAAGCTTTGTTGATTAAGAAAGTTATCTCGCTGCATTTTTTAAACTAAAATCAACCACCTCACTCAAGCATCATGATTATTTGAAAGCTGAAACCCGATGTCACGTAAGTGACAAAGGCAGGCCTTTTGAGAGACTAGAGGTTGATGAAAATTTTCAATTGTCTTAAAACTCTAGTTTTATCGGTTTACTTACATGGCTCAATAAAACGAAGAGATAACTAGCATCTATACGTGACAAATACTTTTACATCTTATAATTCGTTAAAGGTTCTCTCTTCTAAGAGAAAAGAGGGTGTACTGGAAGTCAAAAGATTGGTTTTGCAAACATTTAACAGCATCTGCCTAGAAAGAAAAGTTTAGTTAAACTCTGATTTGCAAAACAATGTTTTGCTTTATGTGGTTCTTTTAATAAGTAAATCACTGCATGAATATTCAAAATGCTACAACCTGCGCTGTCAACATGACTTCTATCTTACAGCTGAAGTTTTTGGGGGGAAGCGGAACGCATTCAAAGTGGAATTTAACAGTGTGAAAATTTGCTGGTGATGGACCACTTAATTGGGGTTCGTAATCCTACTTAAAGTGTTTTTATTATGAGCAATGACTAAGCACAGAACACTCATTACATCCACGACATAGTCATTATTTGAATTTAAGTCTCTAAAACTGAAATTTATGAGTTGAAGGATGACTCCAACACGATCATCTACGTTTACCACTTAAAATGCCATACATATTTGCCCTGGTGCGCACTTAGTAATTCAACAAATGATTGCTCTATCTTTTATTTTCCAGGCCCAGCTCACACATGAAAAGGACATTCGACCTGCAATTCATGACCAAATCTCTCAACAGTTTTGCCGTGGTACCAGCATCCTAGCTCGACCCAAGTGGAATACTTCCCTGGCAACAAATGTCACAGTCTCAGCTTTGTTAGCGTAAAAAGGCATGCACGGCAGTTGACAGAGGCTGTCTGAATAACTGTATTTATGTAGCTTATTGGAACTCTCTATCGTACTCCACAAATGATTTGAAGAGGAGCTTATATAAATCATATCAACCAAAAAATTCAACCTATGTGAAAAGTCCATTCCCTGATATGGTCGAATAGGGGGTGATTTATGCTTGCCAACAGCATTTGCTAAGAAAAATTATAATTAGATGTCATTATTAAATTTTCTTTTACTTATTTCTTTGAGTGATTTACCCATTTGATCTCCTAAGAGCTTAAGCACCTATATACACTTACAGTGCCACCATACTGGAAGATTCCAGGTCTATGACTAGACTATAGTTGTTATTTTCAACAACCCTCTCTGGGGTTTACATAGTAAAT
This sequence comes from Avahi laniger, assembly GCA_963575035.1. Lineage (NCBI taxonomy): Eukaryota > Metazoa > Chordata > Mammalia > Primates > Indriidae > Avahi > Avahi laniger. The sequence goes on along the minus strand of CAUYSK010124093.1, from coordinate 2,274 downwards.
ATAAAATAGATCAGAGAGAATATGTCCAAAAAGATTTGATTATAAGCAGTTGAAGTATCGTGTCTAAGTGGGGGAAAAATCAGCCAAACAGGGGTTAGGTAGGTCACTGAAGCCCAGGATGAAAAGTACAGATATAGATATATGTCTGTTGCAGGATTATGTAATTAACCCCCCATTCTTCCTATTTCTCAAATAACATGACCATAGGGAAAGAAGGTCATGGGTAGGTATTTAGTGATAACTAGTTCACTTGACCTTTATTCACTGTAAAATAACATACTGGTATTCCACTTTTGTATATCAGTCTTTTGAAAGATTTACAAGCATGAATTAGGACGGCTTAAGTTGACCTGCTTTAGATCAGCGAAGTTCTCAGCCAGCTAGGAAGGGGACAGCCCAAGATCACACCTCTTTTGTTGGCTGTTGGGAAATAGTCACTTATTCTTTCTTGGTGAGAATCTAACTTCATGCCTTCATTTTTCAAACATCTACAAGGCCTTTTATGAAGAAGCAAAAGCCTCAAAAAAAATTCTTTCACTTTCTATTTGCTAATCTGAGATTATTTTCAGCAAAATGGACTGTTTCACAAACTGAGGTTTCTAAAATTTTAGAAAAGTGACCTGTCAGAGAAGGTTGTTTAAATAAAAATTGTAGTGGGGTCACTAGACCTGGAGTCTTCCAGCATGGCACTGTATGTTACAAAATGGCATTGTGGATCTCTCTAAAATCAATTCATGTATCCTCGTAAAAATCTGCTTTTCCTATATTTTATGCAGCTGTAGAGAGTAATAGCAACAGCAGTGATAATAATAGTGAATATCGTATAAAATATTATTCCTGTTATCTTAAAATTTCCTCCTTCAGAAAGTCCTCCATTTTTAAGTTTTGAAAATATTAACTATACGAACTGCACATGGGAATAATATTTACACTTACCCCTTTCTTTTTCCAGACTAAAAGAACTTGACCTCTGTAGTTGCTCTATTGGCAGAATCCTCTGAACTATTCTTGAATCTTTGTTGGCTTTCTTATTCTGTTCTTACAGGACCAGGAGTGACAACAGCAAATGGCACTGCCTAAGCAGACAAATCTTATTTTGAACAATGTGTTGTTTCTAACATTCAAAAAAATGTGAGAATGAGAAAATTTACAGGTATATGGAATATTTCCTTAAATATTTATAAGGTCGTAAGTAAAGGGATTAGGTTTACTTTCTACATCACCTGAAAGTAACACTATGTAACAACAGGAGTTAGTTAGAAGATTTTTTCCAACCAAAATCAGAAATTCTCTGCCATAAGTGTTCTGAGAGTCCAGTGGATTTGGCTCCAAGGCAGAGTGCCAGATCTCCAAGTAGAGTCGGAGGACTTCTTTGTACAAATATTAGAATCATGAGGCTATACTGTCTTCGAGTCCTGTTTAACGCCAACATTCCAAAATTCTTTTATTTTTCTTTTTGTTATAAAATATCAGTAGGGTTTTTTCTTTTTTTTCTTTCAAAATATCATGGGGGTATAAATGTTTTAGGTTACATGGAACACTTTTGTAATGCTTGAGTCATGCATATAAGTGCGCCCATCACCCAGATAGTGTTCATTCCACACATTAGGTAGGTTTTCACTCATCCTCTCCTTCCCCACCTGCCCTGCTTGATTGCCACTGAGTTTTACCTCCCCCTGTGCACAAGTGTGCTCATCAGTTAGTTCCAATTTAACAGTGAGTACATGTGATGTATGTTTTTCCATTCTTTAGATACTTCACTTAGTATAATGGTCTCCAGTTCCATCCAAATTCTTGCAAAAGGCATTAAATAATCTTTCTTCATGAATGAGTGGTATTTCATAGTATGCATATACCACATTTTGTTAATCCGCTCATGAACTGATGGGCACTTGGGTTGATCCCACATCTTTGCATTTGTGAATTGTGCTGCAATACTCTTGAATGCAGGTTTCTCTTTGATAAAGCAAATTCTTTTCCTGTGGATAAATATCCATTAGTGGGATTGCTGGATCTGATGGTACATCTACTTTTAGTTCTTTGAGGAATCTCCATGCTATTTTCCATAAAGGTTGTACTAATTTGCAGTCTCACCAACAGCATATAAGCATTCTTTTCTCTCTGCATCCATGCCAGCATCTATTGTTTTTGGACTCTTTAATAAAAGCCATTCTCACTGGGATAAGGTGATATTTCATTGTGGTTTCGATTTGCATTTCCCTGATGAGTAGTGATGTTGAGCATTTTTTCATGTTTATTGGCCATTTGTCTATC
>CAUYSK010124091.1:0-62038 GCA_963575035.1 Avahi laniger | reverse complement strand
ACTTTTTTTTTTGAGACAGAGTCTCACTCCGTTGCCCTGGCTAGAGTGAGTGCCATGGCGTTAGCCTAGCTCACAGCAACCTCAAACTCCTGGTCTCAAGCGACCCTCCTGCCTCAGCCTCCTGAGTAGCTGGGACTATAGTCATGCGCCACCATGCCCGGCTAATTTTTTCTATATATATATATATATATATATATATATATATTTAGTTGTCCAGATCATTTCTTTCTATTTTTTAGTAGAAACGGGGTCTCACTCTTGTTCAGGCTGGTGTCGAACTCCTGACCTTGAGCAATCCACCCGCCTCGGCCTCTCAGAGTGCTAGGATTTCAGGCGTGAGCCACCGCACCCAGCCTAGTCTTCCTTCTTTTTAATCAATACACAGCCAATATTTCTAAAAATGATACACATCTGGTAAAAGAGGGAGAAATACACATACACATACACACCCGCAATAGAAATATCAATATATATCTCCCTTGCAAAAAGGGGAGTATGTAGTATAAACAAAAGCAATTGAGTGGAACCTCTATAAATATATATTTTTTTGCCATTTGCCCCTTCTTATCAACCTCGAATGTGAGGCTGTCGACCGGCTATTTTGTGCCATAAGATGACCTTCAATATAAAAAATGCGTATAAAGTTTTCTAGAACAGAAAGATAGAAAGAAGCTTTGTCCTTATTGAGCCATTGTGTAATAGAAACACTGGACTTATTTTGTAGTGAAAACAACAACAACAAAAAAACAATAAAACCTCTTTTTTTTTGAGACGGAGTCTGGCTCTGTTACCCTGTCTAGAGTGCCGTGGCATCAGCCTAGCTCATAGCAACCTCAAACTCCTGGGCTCAAGCGATCCTCCTGTCTCAGCCTCCCGAGTAGCTGGGACTACAGACATGCACGACCATGCATGGCTAATTTTTTCTATATATATTTTTTTAGCTGTCCAGATAATTTCTTTCTATTTTTAGTGGAGACAGGGTCTCACTCTTGCTCAGGCTGGTCTCGAATTCCTGACCTTGAGCAATCCACCTGCCTCGTCCTCCCAAAGTGCTAGGATTACAAGTGTGAGCCACCACGCCCGGCAAAAATTCTAATTTTTTTAATCTATTTATTTATTTATACATTTTTTTGTTGGTGTGGTCTCAATTACAGCCAAACACATAGCCTAATTGATAAGAGTTCCTCTCTTCTCTCTTTTTTTTTTTTGTCTATCTTTATTATAAGATGAATTTAGCTACTAGTCCTTATTTTCTGGATTTGAAGCTACCGTATATTTCAATTTATAAACATTTCCTTTATTTTTCTCATTTTATTCTTATACTTCATCTATTTGATTTTTTTTCCTACCATTACCCAACTTTGTGATTATTTTTGAATCATCTCTGAGTTTTCAAATTCCTCCAATACAATTGTAACGGTAATGGTAATGTGCCAAACTGTTCTGATAAAACCAAACGGGTGTTTATTACTTGCTGCCATTCATTTAAACTTTGCCTTAAAGACTAATGATAATCCATGTGATAGAAAAAGAGAATAATTTCTCTTAAACTTAGCTTTCTCTTTTTTCCTTTCACATACGACAGACTTTTTTATTCGTATAGAGATATTCATCCAAAGGCCTCAAAATATAGCACAAATTTTAATTAAGACAGCATTGAAAACCTTAACTCACCAGCTCATTAATCGTTGCATGGAATTGTAAAAGGATTTGCCCCAAGTTATAAAACGCAGCATCAACTCCTGACTTTATGCTAATACACAGGCAACAGCAGAGTTCACGATTCCACATTCTGTCTGAACACTAAAAGCTTTGTTTTCACCAGTCACTTCCTCACTAGTATTTAACTCATCACTTTGAAAATCACTTTGATAAGCAGATACCTTGAGCACTGAGGCGGCTGTAAAAACATGCCTAAATTTCTGTTTTAGCTTTTTAAAATTCCATTACAGAACAGTCACTGAAATGGAAAACGTACCAATTGCTTATGCAGGAATTTTCTTAGAGAAATAGGAGAATAAAGTTGTGTTTTTCATTTAGATTACTCAGAGAAATACATGTTTATCTGTGTTCCTCTTCAGGGAAGGCAGTAAGAAAACTAGTATTGCGGCTATCTGATAATTCATTGCTCCCTAATCCTTTATTAAATGCCCTCTCTAAATCTTAGTAGGAGATTATATTCATGCCAAACCCATTTATATGGTGATTAAGTAGATTCGTAGACATTTAGTTTAGATAAGAAAGTCTCGGCAAGCTGTCTTCCTCTATATAAGTACAAGAAATGCACATTCTTTATGTACTCAGAAAAGAAGGTTATGTACACAAACATTTTAAGGGTTCATCAAAGCAATGTGGCTCTTTTTTAATTTAAACCCATATTACTTTAAATTACCTTGGTCTGATTTTATTTTGTTTTTCATTCACTTTGCTATGATTACAGACATGAAATGAAATAATTTCCACTTTTGCTTCCCATGAATAGCCTGCTACAAATACACCTTGTTGATTCATTGAGAAGGACACCAAGAAGAGCTTACACGCTCTTACCTAAGTTCCTACAGCAGTGTGGCAACATAAACTAGGACATACAGCCTGAACTTCCTAGCCCTTTGACTTTATGTAGGCCCAAATACAACTTTTCTTTTTTCTAAATTTCTCAATAAAAGTCACGGACACCAAGGGTCCTTTAGTGGTGACCATGAATGGCAAAAGCTGTCATTTACCCAATGTCATACATTGCCTATATTGTTCCATAGATTTAGATACAATATTATAAAATTGTACCTTCTCCAACTGCTTATTTGAGGTTGGAGAAAATGTCTGCTACCTATTAGTTACCTGATATTGCAAGAATAGACACTTTTCCTAACAACATTCATCCATTCATTCATTCCTTCAAAATGTTAATTTTGAACATCTTTTATTGACCAGGCACCATTCAAGGTTTTGGGGATACATACATGAAAGATGTCTCTAAATTCAGCATCTTAGAGAGATCTTTCCAATTTAAAAATTCTATTACTATACCACAATTATTCTACTTCAATTATTAGTCTCACAGCCTTTCTTAGAAGAAACATATTTCTTCCTAACAGAGACAATAGCTAGAAGGTTTCAAAATACAGAAAAATCTTAAGAAGAGTAAAAAGAACACCCACATGCTATTTTTCTAGATATACCAATTATCAATATTTTCCCTATTTCCTTTGTTTCTATATGTATTCAAATTATGCATAGTGATCTTGAAGCTTTTGAGATTAAGGGGCACATATCATGGTCCTTTACCTCACTTCAGTGTTTATTTCCTCAGATTAAGATACACTGTTATATGAATGTAATACAATTATAAACTTAATTAAATTTATACGTGATACATTTTCATAGTATACCATTCATATTCCAATTTTTTTCAATTGAAATGCTGATGTTCTTTATAGTACTTTTTCCCTTCCAATACAGAAATCAGTCTAAGATCCCATATTGCACTTAGTTGTCATGTCTTTTAATCTACTTTAATCTAGAATAGTCACTTAGCATTCCTTTGTCTTTTATGACATAGACAGTTCCAAATCTGTCAGGCAGTTCTGAATAATGCAATACGTATTTTTTGCTTTAATAAAATGCTCTGCATTCTGAGTTTGTCTAATGTTTCCTTGTAGGTGATTCAGAATATGTATGCATTCTTAGCTGGACTATTACGTGTCATCTTGGGTCCTTCTCAGGCTATCATATCTGAAGGCACACTATCTATCTGCCTCCCCCACCCATTTAAATAAACTTTTATTTTGGAATAATTCTAAATATGCAGAAAATATCACAGAGAGTTTCCATATACTCTTCTCTCACAATAAGGTATTAATATAGTTTAATTAAATAAACTGTAGACTTCGTTTGGATTTCTCCAGGTTTTTCACCAATGGATTTTTCTGTTCCAGAAGCCAATCCAGGATAGTATGTTGCATTTAGGAGCCTTGTCTCATTAATCTGCATTGATCTTGTCATTTTCTTAGTCTTTCCTTGTTTTTCAAGACTTGGACAGTTTTGAGGAGAGACAGTTATGTTGTAAAACATCCCTCAATTTGCATTTTTCTCATGTGGTTTGCATTTCATTTTTTATGTTCATTTTAATCACTTGAAGTGCCAAATTTATTTGCTGAATTGTTACTATTTTGTACCTTGTTATTAATAAGGAGGTTATAGGAAGACACTTTAAAACCATGAACCATGAAGATATTGTGCTCCTCATCCAAACTCCCTTTCCTAAACTGAGTACACTCTGATGATTCTTGACTTAACTAATCTTTAAAAGGATGGCTAGAAAATCAGACTTCCAACTCCACCATCCCTTCCAAATTTACCCGTTTGTACTTGGCATTCTACTGTAAAGTGAGAGTCCTTCCTCCTCCCCTATTTCTTTCTTTATCTATTTATTGTTGTTTTTAACTAATGGATTTACATATTACGAATGGATTGTATTTTCCTTAATTTTTCTGATGCTCAAAGTGCCCAAGATGTGTCCAGAAAGAGTCTTTTTATGTTGGCTCCAAGATCCGTGTATATGTATATCATGGAGTACTACTCAGCCATAAAAAAGATGAACTACCTATTGTATTGTCCTGAATGGAGCTGGAGCCCATTCTTCAAGGTGAAGTATCACAAGAACGGATAAACAAACACCACATGTACTCACTATTAAATTGGTACTAATTGGTCAACACTAATGTGCACATATGGTAAGTAGCATTCATTGGGTGTCAGACAGGTGGGAGAGGGGATGAGGGATGGGTAAATCCACACCTAACGGATGCACACTTTCTGGGGGATGGGCACGGTTGTCAGGTGGTGCAAAGGCAATTTATGTAACCAAAGCATTTGTACTCCCATAATACTCTGAAATTAAAAAATAAATAAAAAAGAAGTCATTCCAAGTTCTAAATACAGTCTTCCTTGCATTCTTAACTACAATTTAGGTAAACTCTACTAATTTTCAAAAAACGTATCTATGATCTTCTCATATTTAACTTGGTTCACCTATGAAATAAATTCTAATCTTTTTTCTAAAATCACAATTAGTTATTTATCCTTTCAGGTCACCTTCTTGCTTGCACTTTGATTCTTTCTCTTTCTCTATCTCTCCAACTCTCTCTTTTTTCTTTCCTTACTTTTCTCTTTCTCTTCCTCTTAAAAATGCTTTCCATCAAGGTAACATTCCGTGTGTTTTTCATTAGCATTATTTATATCTTACTTCTTCATGTACCCAGCTTTGATTTTAACTCCTATCATTTAATTACTTTCTTCCCAGCACTGTAATCACTGAATGTCATTGCCTTTACACCATACCCACACTGAACATTCCAAACTCTTTTTAGTTTCAACTGTCTCCCTCCTCCTGTTCACAACATAGATGCAAAAAATGGCAAAACTATACAGACTGATGCCACACGTACACTAATTCTAATCTCAGACGTGACTAACTCCCACATGGAAATCATTTTGCTTGTTGATAGTCAGCTTCTCCCAATTCCTTCAACAGCTATTCTAAATTTTTACTAAACTAACTTTTCCCATTTTTTTGTAGCATATAAATTATCATTGCAATTCAGAACAAAAACAGACACTATGAAGCATTATCACTTTCCCTTCACTTTCTCCCTAAACCTACAAATGTGTCTGCATCTTCACAAATCCTCATCCCTTAGCCTCTGCGATAGAGAAGGTCTTCACCTTCTCTCTTGGCTCTTGGCTATAACCAGGAACTCAGCCTTCCCTCTCTTCTACATCTTCAGCTTCTTTCTCTCAGTAGGCTCTATCCCTTTAGCCTCTAAAACTGTTAAAGGATTTTTCATTAAAAAAAAAATTCCAAGAAACTTCTGTTTTTCAAAAAGTAGTACTCTTGGTGCTTCGTTCCTTTCTAACCATGCATTTTATAAAAAACACAGTTGTAGTTTCCTTTTCCTTTTCTTGATCTTTTAATTCACAGACTTCGTCACTGCTTTCTGGAGTTTGTATCTATCTCTGTGTTGTGTCAGCTCTTCACATGAGCACCACTGACCACCTGGTTGAAAATGTATTAACCTTTTCTTATTTTTCCTTTTTTAAATACCTTCGACCTCTCTCTGACATTCGTTACCGTTGACTGTCCTGTCTCTCTTCTCCCTTGGTTTTTGTTCTCCTTCTCTTTGTAGTTCTACTTTTCTGGCCACTCTTTGTTTTCCCACCTAATCATGACCTTAATTATAGAAATACTGCTATCCTCCTTTCGTCAATTATTAGCCTTTTATTTTCCCTCATACTCTCTTGAGTGTTTTTATTTAAACACTTTTATAGTTGTAATTACTTCTCTATTTCTGATTACCAGGTACTTATTTTAGCCTTAATCCCTCACTTGATATCCAGAAATTTGCATCTTCTGTCTACAAGTCATACCCTGGTAGAACATTAATCCAATATTCCTAAATTAAAGTACTCTCCCTTCTTCCATTTCCTATTGCTTCACTCTTTTGTGTGCCCTATTCCAGGCAATGGCATCTTCATAGTGGCAAAATAAAATCTTTCTTCCTTTCATTCCCAAATTCAGTACTGAATTACGTATGAACCCCTGATATTTCTACTTCTATTTATTTTTTAGCATAGCTTCCACTGTCTTAGAGTATGTTCTTGTCTCTTTCCTTATCAGTCCTTCAAACCTGCTATTCCAAATGAAAAATTTTGTAATGTCCCTCCACTTTCTAAATATGCTGATTAATTGCGGTATCTCATGTTGACTTGACCACCTATCCTGATGAAACCAGTGTAGACCAGACATGGTGTCATCACCTTGACTCAGGCTCTTCACTTACATAACAAAAGCAGCAGAGCACTGCAATCCTATAGTGGCCGTCCCGCGTATGTAGAAGGCCACCTCTGGCCAGCCAAGTGCTTTCCTAACCAGCAAGCCAGGACACCTCCAGCCAATTACCAACACTAAGAGATTTTCCTCTCTTAGACCAGGAGGGAGAGAGAGTTCGTGGTCCCCTAAACGTCATAGTTCAATACCTAGACTCTTTTCTGGACTGGGTTTACAGCTTAGCAGGGGAATTTTTCCATTCTATGCTTAATATTTATTCTATATTATACATTTTTCACCTTAGTGACTTGAAAGACTAAACTCTGTAACATAGTATTTATAATTTGGCCTGTGTTTCTCTTTTCAACTTTATGTCCCATAACTACCTTTTTACTACAACACTTCTATATCTTTCACTCCTTTCAAAACCGTAGTACTAATATTTCCTTCAAGTTGTTTCCCCTTTTGATCCTACATGGGCCTTTAAATACCTGGTCACTACCCATTCTTCAAAACCTAACACAAGCACTTTCTCTTCTCTGTAGCTTCTTTGCTGCACTTAGGAAGTGCAAACTACTTCATGTTCTGTTCTACCACTCTCTGTAATCTGTTATATAAACATTTATTTCTTGGATCCTTGTTTTCTGTTATAATTTACTCATTTATAAGCCTGCATGCTCTATGAGGATGTAAAATATTTCAAAGCAGGGTACATTTTTAATGCAACTCTGAATCCTAATCCTTGGCACATGTTGCTTATCCAATAAATGTTTGTTTAATGGTTTTGAATAATCCAATACAACTAGTGAAGACATGTATAAGGGAAGAAGATTTTTGGCTAGAGTAGAACATAGATTTGGAGAAAACATAGCACAATTGATACTCGTATACCCTCTTTAATTTCCTGTCAGTATTTAGCACCGTGTGTTATTTAACCACAGAACAGTTTATTGTTCCATTTTATTAAATTTGATTTAATACAACTAGAAAATTTGTGTTTTAATGGAAATGTTGGAGAACCTTTCTGAACATAAATGTACTTAAATGACTCTTTTGTGGTTACTTGACATCAGTGTAAGTGGAATTACAAAATGCTTTTATTCCTTTCCCATTTTTCTCATTGTATTTCTTTTAACTTCCCCTTTTCCTCATATATCCTTTCAATATTTCTGATTCATCCCTATTATTTTATGTCATTCTTCTTAATAGTAATTTATCAGGATTGTTCCAGGAAATTCTCATCTCTAATTTATCAAATTTCTAATGTTTAGATCAAAGAAAATCATTCCCTTTTTTAACCCTTTCAATGATTCCTCTCTACTGACTGGAAAATTCCAAATCCCTTCACATTCACCATCACCTCCATGTTTTTATCCCTATGCAATTTTCCAACCCAGCTTCTTCAGTTGTCCTGCATATATGCCACGCTCCAAATAATTTTGTTGTGGTCCCACTCTTTGATGCCTTAGTACACGCTATTGCCTTCCTCTGCAATGCCTTCCTGGCCATGTAGCTTTCCTTCTTATGTTTTAGAAATGAAGAATCATGGTGTAGTGGGATGGGAGTTGAGAAAAAAGAGCTTTAAAGAAATTCATGAGTTTAAACTCTGGCTTTTTATCAGATCAACTGTGTGAGCTTCAGCAAATTTCTTTTTTACTTCTATGCATCTTATTTCTTTATCAACAAACTTATAAAAATGCCTAACTACCAAATATTGAGAGGATCAGAGATAATTTATCTAAAACATCTGCCACCTGGAAGACACTCGAGGCCTGGTGGTTTCTTGATGCCATCGCTTTGCTCAAATGCACCTTACTTTTTGAAGCTGTGGCCCACTCATATCAATCTTTCCCTTCTTCTACTACCTACTGCCATTTCCCATTTATCCTAAATTAATTAATACATTCATTTATTTATTTATTTCAGAATATTACAGAGGTACAAATATTTTGGTTACATGAATTGCTTTTGTACTGCTTGAGTCAAAGTTGTAAGTGTGCCTATCACCCAGGTAGTGTATTAACACATTGTACCCATTAGATATGATTTCACTCATTCCTTCTTTCCTCCCTTCCACCTGCATGATTTCCAATGAGTTTTACTTTCCTCTGTGCACATGGAAGTAAATGTGCTGATTGGTTAGCTGCAATTTAATAGTGAGTACATGTGGTGTTTCTTTTTCAATTTGTTAGGTATTCCACTTAGGAGAATAGTCTCCAGTTCCTCCCAGATTGTTGCAAAAGGCATTAAGTCACCCTTTCTCATGGCTGTGATAGTTTATATGTCATTGATATTCTAAAACAAATGAAAACAATTACACATGAAGCTGTGCACCATTTCTGTAATTGGATAAGAGTGTCTTCTGTTGTATAGATGATAAGATGACAGAGACACAGCAGAAGTGGATGGAAGCCCTAAAATAGATGAAACTAAAACACAAGTTTCCTTCACTTCTTAAGTGCAATTAGCCAACACAGAGGCTGTTGAATATTAAGCTGTGAATCATCATATAAATATTTCAAAGCAGGCTATTCTTATAGGACTTAAAACTGATAGCAAGCAGTACCAAAATACTTAAAATATTCCCTAACCTTGTGAGATTTATAGCTCTATTTTCACGTAAAGTAAGTGGTATAAGTGCCAGATAATTATCTGAATTTCTGCATGGTTCTCTAAACTAAAATCCTGAACCTCCTGAGGTTTGTTCTTTGCTTTCTAAATTTATACCAGATAAACCATTTTCCAAAGAGTACATTTAAGCTTTTATATTCTTATATAAGAAATAGATTGAGTGAGTTGGGGTGGGGGTTAAGTCGTCATTCTCAGAGTGATATTGAGTTCCTGATGAAATATAATCATTATGAGACAAACTGAAAAGTTGTTAACTTGGGGTTTTAATACAAAGTAAATGTATATTTATCTATAATACATGAACTTATTGTACCTACTAATTGAATTATCTTTGGAAAATGCAAAGGTATTTGAGACAGAGGCTGTGGGTTTTTTTTCAATTGTACTACAAAGACTGTGACCTTCTGAGCAGGTATATTTCACTGGCCTCTATAACCAGCACTTAACACAATGTCTAGGACATAGTCAATAAATATGTCATAGACAGATTAACATGGAGACATGACTTTCCTTTCAGATGAACACATTCTTGAGCCAAAACATGAGCAAATAGAAAAATTTCATTTCCAGGCACAAAGTGGCATCTGACACGTACATGGTAGAGAAGATAAGAGCTATAGCAATTCAAAGGAGACATAAACGTTCTTATGGGATTTCCCCAAGAGAAGCCATTGAAATAAAGAAGAGATGGTTTTTGAGTTAACCAGTGAAACTAGCTTTTGACCTAAGCTTGAGTCTAAATCAAGGTTGCAATGTGGTTATATTACAGGTGAAGATAACAATGTAAATTCACTATACTGAGACTTGAAGACCTTGTGATAGTTGGCCAAGTTCCAAAAGCACTGGATCCAAATATATTGTGGACCAAAAGTTCAACTAAGTCCTAATGACCTCAAACCCCCAAGCTTTTTCTGAGTCACCGTGTTGCCTTTGACAGTAACTTTTTGGCAGACTGGTAGAAACAGGCTCTATAAGTTAGCGGAAATTAAGGCCCTTGAAGACTAGTGAAATGTATCTAGCTATCACTTTAAAATGAACAGTCTCTCTCCTCTTATTAAGGAGTGAGGAGAATCCATCAACATTTCAATGAAAAGACTAATTAGGAAGAGAGACATTAGCAAAATGGCAGACTAGGAAGCTCCAAGCTCTGGAAACAATAAAAACACCAAACAAAGGAACAGAGACTGGTTAAACTAACACCTTATAGAAGCTCTTGAAAAAGTCAAAAGTTTGTAACAAATGAACATAGGTTCAATCAGGGAAAAGGCATCTTCAAATGGTAGGAAATTTTATGGTGTTTTCACCTGCCTTTATATATACCCCCGTCCCTCCTGGTGCATCACAGTCTTGGCCTTGAAGAGGTGGTTTCTCAGTTACCATGTCCTGCCCTCAATCTGAAAAGAACAGAGCAGATCTTATTTGCAATGTAACCTATATGAGGAATGCTTGAAGAACTGGTCTCTGTTTCTCCTAACTCAGATTTCAGGGAGAAAAAATGTCAGGCACTGCTTGTGAAAACTGTAGGAAGACTATGGACCTGATGATGCCTGGAATAAGAAATTACAGTTGGAAACATGCAATAGACCATCTAAGGCCCTGAGAAGAGTGAGATTGTTCAGGAAACTAAGATATTCAACAGAAGATGTATGTGTGAGAGAGTTGACAAGGCCACTTTCAGACCCAGACAAGACACATTCTCATAAAAGGCCAGAGAAGACCTTAAATTTTAACATGTGTCTAATTTCTAGGCTCAGAGAAAGTCTGGCTGATCAGTGATGGACTGCCCTACACACAGTCAGTCTGAAAAAACTGGGAGATGTGACAGTTTTTCAAATGCCTAATTTTCAGTGACAACAACAACAAATCATAAGGCATAAAAAACCAAGAAAACATGAGCTATTCTAAAGAAAAACATAAATTGATGGTAACCATTCCTGAAAAGAATAAAGAAAGTAAAGAGAGCTTAAGGCACCTGTGGGATATAATTAAGAAGACCAGTATATGCATTATGAGAGTTCAAGAGGTAAAGAGAGAAAAAAAGGGCAAAGGGATTATTTGAAGAAATAATGCCTAAAAACTTCCCAAATTTAATGAAAGATATGAATCTATAAATCCAAGAAGCTCAAGAACTCTAAGATAAACCTAAAGATACCTACAGTGAAACACTGACATCATCAAACTGTTAAAATATAAAAACAAAGGGAGTATCTTGAAAGCAGCATTAGAAACCAACTCATGCACAAATCATCATCAGTAAGATTATCAACCAATTTCTCACACAGAAACTAGGAGTACAGAGTTAATGGGATGATATAATTAAAGTTCTAAAAGTAAAACAGTCACCTGAGGATTCTATATGCAGCAAAACTAGCCACCAAATGAGGGAAAAAGTAAGACTTTTCCAGATGAACAAAACCTGAGGGGCTCATTACCATGAGATATGCTTTATGACAAATGATAAAGGAAGTCCTTCCAATTTAAATGGAAGGGTGCTAGACAAAAACAAAAAGCCAAACTTTCTCAAACTCTTTTAAATATTTGACAAGGAGGAAATAACTTCCTAGCTAATCCTATGAGGCCAGCATTACCCTGATGTAGAAGTCAGACAAACATGCTACAAAAAAAAGAAAGATACAGGTCAATATTCCTTATGGAAATTGATGTAAAAATCAAAACTCTTCAACAAAATGTTAACAACTACATTCGTCAGCATATTGGAAGGATTATGCACCATGATCAAGTGTGATTTATTCCTGTAATAAAAGGATGGTTCAACACATAAAAATCAATCAAATACAGCATAAGATCCAGCAATTCCACTTCTAGGTATATACCCAAAAGAATTGAAATCAAAGATTTGAATAGATATTTGTACTCCCATGTATATAGCAACATTATTCACATTAGCTAAAAGCTGGGAAAAACGTAAATGTTCACAGATGGAGGAATGGGTAAATCAAATGTGGTATATACAGACATACCTTGTTTTATTGTGCTTTGATTTATTGCACTTTATAGATGCTGCATTTTTTTACAAATTGATGATTTTTGACAACCCTACATCAAGCAAGTCTGTCGGCAATATTTTCCCAACAGCACATGCTGTCTTCATGTATCTGTCACATTTTGGTAATTCTCACAATATTTCAAACTGCTTCACCATTATTATATATGTTGTGGTGATCTGTGATCAGTGATCTTTGATGTTACTATTGTAATTTTGGGGTGCCATGAACTTTGCCTATATAATACAGCAAATTTAATTGATAAATATTGTATGTGTTCTGACTAATCCATCAAGCAGCTTTCACCCTCCCCTTGGGCTTCCTTATTCCCTGAGACCCAAGATTGATGAGATTAGGCCAGTTAATAACCTTAATATGGCCTCTGAGTGTTCAAGTGAAAGGAAGAATTGCACGTCTCTTACTTTAAATCAAAAGCTAGAAATGATTGAGTTTAGTGAGGTAGGCATGCCGAAAGGTGAGACAGGCTGAAAGTGAAGCCTCTTGCACCAAAGAGCTAGCCAAATTGTGGGTGCAAAGGAAGAGTTCTTGAAGGAAATTGCAAGTGCTATTCCAGTGAACACACAAATGGTAAGAAAACGAAACAGCTTTATTGCCGGTATGAAGTTTTAGTGGTCTGGATGGATCAAACCCTCCAAAACATTTCCTTAAGCCAAATCCTATGGAAGTTGCAGAAGCAAAGTTCAAATCCAACAGAGGCTGGTTCATGAGGTGGGAGAAAAGAAGCCGTCTCCACAAAAGTGCAAGGTGAAGTACCAAGTGCTGATGCAGAAGCCACAGCAAGTCACCAGGAAAATCTAGCTAAGATAATTGATGACGGTGACTACACTAAACAACAGATTTATATGATTCCACTGAGCTGAGGTATTTAGTATAGGTTAATTCATAGAAACAGAAAGTAGAATAGTGATTACCAGGGACTGAGATCACTGGGTAATGGGATGTCAGTGTCTAATGGATATAGAATTTCACCTTGGGATGATGAAAAATTCAGGACATGGACACTGGTGATGGTTGCTCAACATAGTGAATGTAATTAATGTCACTGAATTGTGCACTTAAAAATTGCTAAAGTGGAAACTTTTATGTCATGTACATTTTATCACAATGAAAAATTTAAATTAAAGGAGACTAAGTCAGAAATTGATGCAGAAACAAAGAAAAACCTCAAGAAGTGGAAGCATGTGAGGTTGACAAAGAATATAAATGATTCCTTAGTGACCTAATGAGTGGTAACTCTAAAATAATAAAATTAGCAGGTTGTGAATGAAGGATGAAAGCCAGGTCCCCAAAGAACTTAATCCTTGAGAATAAACCGTGGAAACAGAAGAATAAGAGAACTCAAAGCCAACCCCAAATACATTGCCATGGACCTGATCACTGAAATAGCCTTACTATCTTTGTAACTTAAAGACTCTTTCTACATTGTTACATGGATAAGAGCCCTTTAAAGTACTTCATCATTTGATCCTTAAAAGAAGTGAACAATTTGGCATTGCCAATACTTATGGGCACTGTTTATTCCTTCCCATTGATTACCCACCACTAAACTCAAATTCATTGTCAGGCCCATTGGGTTCTGCTTCTTAAGAGTATCTTTTAAATTTGTGCTCTGGTTTTTACACCAAAGCCTTATTATTTCTTGTGGGATTTACTAATTCTGTATTGTTCCCCTTGAATTGGTCCTCAAAAGTTCCATTAGAACACTTGTTCTAACATGCAGATGTGGTCATATCAGTTGAGCCACAGTTCAATGGCTATGTGTTTACAGGTATCCGTGATGCCTGTATCTCCATGCAATCATTTCTCCTGCCATCCCCATTTTACTTTTCAGGATTATATGATCAATTCATTATCTTAAAATATGTTTTTCATTTCATCCAAAATTTTTTTCCCTATTGTGCACCTAGAAAACTCACTTCAGTCTATAAAACTCAGTTTGAAAATTATTCCTTTTGTGAAGTCTTCTTTTAAGTGTTGTGATCACATTCTTCTTCTTTTTTCTTTTTGCTACCGTTGCACTTTTGCATACCTGATTGTTGCACTTTGTACACAGTATTATAATTGTATGTTTTACATATTTCTTTCTTCTCTTAGACAACAGATTCCTTGAGGCCAGGGTCTACTTTTTTTCGATCTAATCATTGCCTTAGCATGATATTTGGTGTGTAGCAGTTAGCTATAAAGATGAAATGTGAAAAAATGAAAAGTAATTTATATACATATATATATATTACTTATTATCACCTTACAGATATGACAGGGAAAAAATATTAATTTTTGGTGCCTAAAGTTTACATCTATTAAGTAGTGGTAGTGTTTGACTCCAGTTATAATGTTCTTTGCCCTTTTTACACATTCCTTCTTTGTATCTTTTCTTTGTTTCCATCTGTGTCTTTAGGACCAATCTAAGAAAGGGAAGTATGAGGGTAAGACTAGGCAACACACTATACTGGGCTGATAAAGTAAGGAAATTGTGTATTCTCCTGGTAAGAAAATCCTGAAGCATACAGGTCTACATCCTCCCTTTGAGGCATGTGAAGGAACCTGCTTCCAAAGTTTTATTAGCAGGCAATCAAGAGGATTTTGCACAAGGCTCCTGATGAACTATTAGTGCACTATGAGTAAATCAGGGTTAAAGTGGTTTCTGATTTGTTTTTCAATTTAAATGCGTTTTTTTTGGCGGGGGGACGAGGAGTATGTGAATGCTCCATTCCTGCTCCTGATGTTTCAGTCCTGTCAAGAGAGCCCCTTAGGCTCTGTTCCTTTACTTACTGTGCCCCTGGGTGGGCAAGTGATTTACCCAGAAAGTCTGGGAAGAATTAACTGAGCATGCTTAGCTTCACTAATTCTCTTCTCTCTTTTGAGAGTGCTAGTGGGTTTCTTCTGTTTCTGCAATATTGTGTGTTCTTAGTTGGTAAATCTGCCCAGTTTTGGAGTTCACTTATAGGGCCATTTGATTCATTCAAACTGGAGTTCTTAAACCAGATTATCAATAATAAAATAAAATGAGTATTTTGACCTCCGTCTTTACTCTTTTGTTTTATTTCCTAACATTCCAAACCGGGAAGGAATAAAGACTTTGTACTTACTGGAGGGCCACTAAAAGACCTTAACATTTGATCCATTACTCAGGAACACTGAGAAATAAAAAGAAAGGTACATAATTTTGGAGACTAAAATGTATATGTGCAAATTGGATTGGTGCTGCCAGGGAATGTGGTTTTGTGCCTTCGTCTTTAATGTGTGATGGGATGTTTTGACCATGAGAGTTTGAAAATATTTAGATTAGGTAAGGTAAGTTTGTGAAGTAAACTGCTGAAGCCTGGGGAAAGGTTTAATACATGCTGTCTTAGTTTCCTATGATTGCCATAACAAATTATCACAAACATGGTGGCCTAAAACAATGGGACTTTGCTCTTTCACCATTCTGGAGGCCAAAACATTGAAATCAAGTTGTTGTCAGCAGAGGAAGCCACACTTTCTATAGATCCTCTGGGGGACAGTCCACTCCTTGCCTCTTGTAGCTTCTGGTGGTTGCAGTGTCCTTGGCTTGTGGCTACATCATTCCAATCTCTGTCTCTGTCTTCATGTCACCTTCTCTTCTGTGTGTCCATATCTTCTTCTCTCTATCTGTCTCAAATTTCCTTCTGTCCTTTTATAAGGGTACTTGTCATTGTATTTAGTGCCCTTCCAGATAATCTAAGATGCAAATTTCTCATCTCAAGAGAAATTGATAATATCCACAAAGATTTTTTTTTCAAATGAGATGACAGTTTCCAGGGTTACGGACATGGACATATCCTTGGGGGCTGGGGGAAACCATTCAGTCCACTACACCAGCCATGAGAAACTTTGATTTTGGGTGATGATTGCAGCTTATAGCACAGGAGAGAGGATGTTTCTGCAGAGGTAGACACTTAAGAAAAAGTCTTGGCTTCAAGAAAAGGGGCTTTAGGGAGTTGTATGTGGATGAGAGACCGACTGAAACAGAATACAGAAGGGACCAGGAGATTGTTTATTGTACATAAGCCTTCACCTGGCGCTGGGCTTTCAGGTGCTCAAGAGTCTACTGGGCAGGAAAATCTCGGGCAGCTGCCCACCTCCACCTTGGCTTACGTTTTGGGCGCAGCTTTTCTTAAGCAGGCTTGACTGAGACAAAGACTCAGTTACAGGGAAAAGAAGTTATATAGGACTTGTTGACACAGACACATGACTTGCTTGAGCGACTCCCTTTACCAAGGGGACCCCAGCTGACTCTGGATCAGTTAGTTCCATATGAGAGACACATGTTCTCTAAAAGGCCGCTTTCTTTGGTCCACAGTGACACACTTCCACAGCAAGAGGCAGTGAAAGTGGCCTCTGTGCCGTGGGACTGTAGACTCAACACATCATCAGAGGCTGCAGATGAAATGTCATTGGATAGAACCCACAATCGGTTTAGTACCACAGCGTGAGCAAGAGTGCTCAAAAAGGAAGTGTAAATGAAGACCAGATGACAAATGCATAGTGTCAGACTAATCTCGTGCTAAAAGAACCCTCTTAGTTCTAAGTTCACAGGTCAAAATTTTCATAAGTGGCATAGAATAATGGACTGCCTAGTGAGGCTAAAACCTTTATCTTTCTCTCAAATGCCATTGAGTTTCTGCTATGTTATTTGGCCACACTCTGTACTGGATTCTGGACACAACGTTTTGTCTAGTTTAACTGCTCCAGGAGCAGACAGTTGGCTCACTTTCTAAATTTCTTTATTCTGGGGCTAGTGCTGTAAAAAAATTGTCTTACTAACTCTTTGGACTCTTTAAAAACATGGTTCTTGTGAGACTTGCATTAAACTGATAAATTATCTGAGGCCCTGGAAGACCCACATGCATGGCAGTCAGAGAAGTCCAAGTTGTAAATACTGAAGGAACCCTCAGTTCCACTGAGGCACATAGAACCTTGCCACTGAGAATGAAGCAGGGAAGACATTTGGTGGATTATTTGTGGACATTTACAATTTAGGACTTTTAACCCACATTAACAAAGAAACTTGATTTCAAACTTAGACTTTACTACTTTGGGACCTTAATTTGTAGAAGGTTTAATATATGCCCTTTAATTTCTCCATGGAGAATTTAATAACGGGAAGGATTTACTTAAAAATATGGACATATAATGCTTAAATTATATTATTAGAATGCCTTTATCTATTATATCTTGATCTGTTATTTGGCCCCTTTGTCGTATTTCTGTGGTTTGATGTATTTCAGGATGGCAAACAGGACAGATGGCTGATTTTCATCATTGGGTATGAATAGCTTCGGAGTTGATTTAATTAATGCATTTTCTCACCCATTTCCGAGACTTTTGGGACAAAAATCCAACTTTCCCACCAGCAGTCCCAAGAGGCTACGCAAATGAGTAGCCCCATGAAAATGGGAGCAGGGCTGTCCTCATAAACTTCTGATCCTTTTTCCTAATGGAGATAACTGTATTCGTTGTCTATAGGCTTAAGGAATAATTTAATGGATTAAGAGAGTTAAAAGCAGGGTGCTATTAGTGAAAACTGTTTATTTTTATTCCTAACATTGCCTCCATGAGAAGGGAATTTGATTAGTATACTTTTGACCTCTGACACTGGGTAGGTGAAATGGCCTGTTTGACTGAAAAGTTGGAAAGAATAACTGGCCATGCTTTGTTCAGCTCTTCTTTTCTTCTTGGGAGTGAGCTTGCCTGTAGAGACAAAAGTTCTGTGCTCCTCCCTACTACATAGGCATGGGTCTGACAGGGGCATGCCTCTCTTGCATGAGCTTGCCTACAACCAACCAGCTGCCACAGAGTGGGTAAGGCTGTATAGTTTGGGAGTTCAGTTAGCAAACTCGCTAGACTGTCTCATTAAGCCATGTTTTCCAACATGAGCTCTACCAATAAAGAGGTGACATCTGGGCTAGCTATACTGTGTGGGGCCTCATGAAAAATGAAAGTGCAGGGTGTCTTGTCCAAAATTCAAGGCAAAAGTGCTGTTTATGGTATTTTCACCGGATAAAATAGTGTTTCTCTCATGTTAACCTGGAACTCGTGAATGTAACTTATTTGGAAACAGAGTTTGGATTGTTTTTCTTCAGGTGTAATCAAGTTAAGTTGAGGTTATGCTGGTTTAGGGTGCTAAAGTCAATGACCAGTGTCCTCACAAGGAAAAAGAGAGTTGGAAACTCACAAATCGAGTGAAGATGGCCATGTGGTGAGGGGGGCAGACATTGAAGTGATGCGAATACGCGACCAGGGACCGCCAAAGATTTTGACAACAATTAGAAACTACAAGGGGCAAGGAAGGATTCTTCCTTAGTGTCCTTGGAGGGAGGGAACATGACACTGCCAACACCTGGAGTTTTGGACTTCTAGACTCCAGAACTGTGAAAGAATAACTCTCTGTTCTTATATTTAAGCCCCCTAGTTTGTGGTAGAGTCAGACCTTCTTAGCCGTGGGATCCACATCTGTGGATTCAACTATCTGCAGATCTAAAATAACAATACAACAATAATAAATATACAAATTAAAAAATACAGTATAACAATTATTTATATGGCATGTACATCGTATTAGGTATTGCAGGAAATCTAGAGGTGATTTAAAATATGCAGGAAGATGTGTGTCTATTGTTATGAGGAAGGATAGCATATTATATAAGGGACTTGAGCATCCAAGGAGATTGGTATTCTTGTGGTGGGGAGCGGTCTGGAACCTATTCCTCACAGGTACAAGGGATGACTACATTTTCTTATGGCAGACCTAGGAAAGCAATACAGTATTCCAACATGAAGATTTTTTCTACCTTCTGTGGTAGCTCAATTTTCATGTTTTTTTTTTAATTTGCTATTTAATCTTTTCCTAAGTAAACAAAAATTTAGATTTAATATTATCAGTATGAATTTTACCATTCATCTTTATATCAGGTGATGTCAGTTTTACATGTAAATATGTTATAAAAACATTTATCTGATACTCAAAACTCACCCTCAAATCACACAATTCTTATTTTGTAGTTTGTATATGTAATGTTTTCTATTTTTTAAAATCTTAACGGTGGAACTTCTGTACAAACTAACTCAACTGTTTTTACTTGGCTTCTTAACATGCACACATTCCACCAAAAGTCTCCACCTTCAGCTTACTGATGAGCAAGGAAGGATTAAAAGAAAAAATAGCTAAGGATTGCTCTCTTCCCCTTTTTCTCTCTGTCATCAATTTCAGCATAATTTTGATTTGCTGACGCTGGAAAATATCATGAGTAGGAAAGAATGTGATGGAAAGTGTGGCCTCTCGGAGCTGACAACACCTTCACTTACTTGGTCATAAGTGACTGATTGGCTCTAAGCACCCTTGGAAAATTTTTAAGGTGGATTTTGAGCCTTATATTCACTTTAGTTAAGGTTTTAGACACTAAAAATAATGATTTTCATAGAAAAAGAGTAGACTGGTCTGTTCTAGAGCAAAGTTTATTAAAGCATGACTTTTGGATCACCTGTGTCAGGCTTGTTTTTTTCGATCCATTCAATGCCCTTCCCCCAACTACATTGTACACTTCATATAGAAAGGACTGTGTTTTATAGCTCTCGTTTTCTCCCTAATATCTAACTATGCCCAGAATATAAGATGCCCTTTATGAGCATGTGCCGATTAATTCATTTTAAATAACATAAGTGCATGCATGTTCCCATTTCTCTCTGGGAGATGAGGCTAAATTCTAGGACATTCAAATATCAATCCCTTAAATGTCTTTGAACCTGAAAGTCTACAAATAGTTGGCATACCTTTCCTCCTTCTGCACCATACTCTAAGATGGTTCTGTCAAGGTGTGGTCGTTAATTGTTTTTAAGTGAAAAGAAATAATGAGCTGAAGAAAGAAATTTCTTATCAAAAGAACTTTTTTCACTAAAGTAAAGACTAAAGGTCAAAAAGTCAAATTAATGCAGGATGTGTGACTATTATAAATGATAAAGAACATTGACAAGACATATCACAGTGCTGATTGCTATTATCATCTTTTCACTTTCCATTACAGTTGTTTATATTATTTTCATGGGATTTCACTGAAGTTATCAAGGTTTTTGTAATAGTCAAATTTAAAAAAACAAAATCTCTTGAAATGCCAACACAAAGAAAAATGAGTCAGAACATGAAAAATGTTTTAGACAAGTTGACAACATATATTCTTTGTTCATTTCTCTTTTTGAGAGAAGTTCCATCTTATTCACACCCACATGTACAAGACACTGAATAAAATACAACCAGTCACCCTATGGGGATGAAAAATATAAAAGACAAGTTGGTTCTAGCAAACTCTATTATACCTAGTATCTCAGTACATTTGACAAATAAAAGCATTTTGAAATATTCTTTAAATTTTTGCATTTTATTTTATAATGATTTGCTTAATTAATATAAAATAATTTTTAAAAAACTTGTAGAAATATATTATATTTACATTTAGTATTTGAGTATTTCTATCTATTTTCACTTTCTTTTCCCATTGCTCTGTAATGATCTTTTAAGATAATCTCCCCCTCCCACCTACATATTCCACATTCTACACACCCACATATATGCCAAACCATTTTGGGGGGAAAGATTAACATGAATTTGGTTGAGTTTGGAAGGCTGGAGAATACAGTTTTTACACCTTAATGTTTTTAAAGTGCTTTTGGGAAGTAATCTGAGTTTGAGCCCAAGCTCCACTAATTATAAAATGCATTTCAGATGTACTTAATAAGTCTAGTAAAATGATGATGCCATATTTATGTGAGCAACTGAAAAGCAATCAGGGAAATAATTTATTATAACCAAGAGTCAGGCATAATAGATTAATGGAACAGAATAGAGATCCTATAAATAGACCCACACATACAAGAATAACTGATTTTCAAAAATATGCAAAGGCAATTCAGTAGAGAAAGGACAGTCTTTTTTTGAAAAATAGTGTTGGACTCATGTAGTGTATGGTCATGGTGCATAAATAGCCATACCAAAAATATGAACTTTGATCACCACGTCTTACTATATAAGGATTAACTCAAAATAGATTAAATACAAAAATGTAAAACATAAATCTATAAAATTTTCATATAAAAACATGGGACAAAATCTTCATGATCTTGTGTTAGGCAAAGATTTCCTAGACACATCAAAACCAAAATCCATAAAAGAAAAAAAAAAGGTAACTTAGATTTTATCAAAATTAAAAACTACCATTCTTTGAAAGACATTATTAAAAGACAAAAAGGACAAAGCACAGATTAGGAGAAAATATTTGCAAATCATAGATCTGGAAAAGAACTTTCATCTATGCCATATAAAGAACTTTCAAAACTGGATAATTTAAAAAAAATTAAAAATTAAAAACATGAGCAAAAATATTTAACAAGAGATTTTACCAAGGAAGACACATAGGTGGTAAATAAGCACATGAAAAGTTGCTCATCATAATCAACCATTAACTAATTGAAAATTAAGACCACAGGAGAAACCACAACATACCTATCGAAGAGCTAAAATTAAAAAGTCTGACTACACCAAGTATTGGTGAGGAAGTGCAGGAACTGGAACTCTTCTACACTGCTAGTGGTGTGATCACTTCAGAAAACAGCTTGGAAGTTTATTTAAAAGTTAAACATATGTCTACCATATGTCCTGGCCTTTCTATTCTTTTGCATATTCATACAAATTCTTATACATTAATGTGCATAGAAGCTTTGTTTTTAGTAGCAAAAAACTATAACTCAACATCCATGAATGCAGAAATGAATTGACAAACTTTGGTAGATCCGTACAATGAAATACTATCCAGCAACACAAAGGAAAGGACTATTGATGTAGACAAAAAAATATAGATTCCTTTTAAATAACTATGCTCAGTGAAAAAGCCAGATGAAAAAGTCCATACTATATGAATCCATTTATATGTGTTTCCAGAAAATGACAGCACATCTACAGTGTCAGAAAGCAGATCAGCACTTACCTGAGGATGTGAGGGGCAGGATGGGGAAAGGTGCAAGGGAGGCCATGCAAAGGGTGCAAGCAAACGTTTGTGAGTGATGGATATGTTCATTTTTTTGATTGTATTAATGGTTTCCTGGGTGTGTGCATATGTCAAAATTTATCAAATCATACATTTTAAGCATATACAGTTCATTGTATGTCAATTATATTTTAATAAAGCTTTAAAAAAATTAGGCATAGAAGTTTGCTCCAACAAAAATATACCACTTGAGAACAGAAAAGTCAAATCCAGTATGGTATGCATTAGTTGAATTTTCCTGTAGTTTATTCCCCTCAAAATATATACACATGTTCTTTTGAGAGTTGGGGCTGTTAATAAATGGAATAAAGCAATATTCATTGATATCTCAGTAATCTCTTTTGATATTCCTCTAATAACATGTTACAAAAAAGGGGAAAATAAAATTTATTCCACATCTACTCTGAACATCTTCTGGCTTCAGTGAACTGATCACTTGAGGATTATAACCCTACTGTAGCCCCTCAAAGGCTCTGGTACATGTCTCTGGGACAGTGATACCCAGTGATGATGATAGCATATGATGATACAAGGTTTACCTGTGCACTCTGTCCACTGTGGTGAGATGTCTTCTTATAGCTTCATGCACACGGAGACTGTATAATCATAGCTGAAACAGGAAAAGAAGAAAATTGAACTTTCCTTAGGGAAGTTGAGAGAATTTTGTTGGTACTGCTTTGGTAAACATGGCTTTACACATAAATCATCATTTTCCACAGATAAATGTAGTTCTAGTGATTGTAGAATATAAATGTTTAAATGAGCCCTAAATGATTGCCACCAAATTTCTTGGGCATATGAAGCTTCACTGGATTGATTGAAGATGAATTATTAACCACTGGCAGAACACTACCTGGTATAATATACTCTCACATTTTTATTTCTCAAGGGACATCCTCTTAATTTGTTATGTTTAATTGATATTTCCAATTATTCCAAAAAGAGAGACATGTAAAAGTGTCCTCATTCTCAAATAATTAGGAGATTAGGAAACCATACCGGTAATCCTAAATCTCATATTTGAAATGCTTCCAGACTTAAGTCTTTTGAAGTGTGATGTTTTCTCAACTGCTTTTAAAACAAATTATTGCTATTTAATGTTCTTTGAATCACAATTCTCCTACCGGGGATGAATATACCAAAAGAGATAAGAACATCTATTTTCAAAGGACTTTCTACTTCAAGTTTAACAGTCTCCCAAAGTTTATATAACAGAGTCCCAAGCTGTTGTGAAGATTTGACAAGCATGTTTCTCAGCAGGCTGGGATTTATGTTAGGTGGCTTTTAGTGCAGATAAAGCAAAGAAAATATACTGAATTTCTAAACAACCAGTGACGTAGGTTTTTATTAATATTAATATTCTTAGTGGTGGCAAATACTCTTTCTTGCTGTCTGCCTTAGAATTCTTCATTTCATTTTTTTTTCTTCTTCCGTGAATATCTGGCCACTTTTAAGACAAATCAATATGTTTTCAGTCATTATAATTTGGATTATTACCTTCCTTCTTTTTTGACTCCTCTATACCATTTGATTCACTTTGGCATATTTAAGACTTGTTCATTTGGTAATATCGAACAGGAAGTGCATAAAAGTAAACTAAAGACAATTATGCACGCAATAGGCTTGGGCGAATTAGACACTTGCATCCAACTATTTTATGTGTTTTTATTGGTGACTCTTCAAAGATTTGCTAATGTGCTTAAACTTTCACTGAGTAAGGTGCTTGGCTACCTAAATCATTCACCTGATCATCCTGATTCTCACTGGTAAAGAGAGGTACTTAGAGGCCCCTCACCAGGTGATTCCACCTGCCTTCAGACAATGAGTCACATAGATCCCCAGTGAGTGAGTGATGGCGTGGAGGGCAGAATTGTGGCTGCAAAGTCCCACCCTCCTCACTGAAGCAAGTCTTAACGTTCAGTGACAGACATCAGTTATCCCGACCATTCCCATTATGTTATTACTCATTTATGTGCTTGCTAAGTGATTTGCCTGCGGATGGGCCCCAAATCTTCTAGAACTCTTCTACAAGGTAAGCATGTATTGCAGTGTTTTTGTCCGATAGAAAATAATATTTTAGATGGGAACAGACAAATAAATAGTTGATATAAACTCTGTAGCTAAGGCTATAAAGTACAGATAAGGAACTGCAGGATACTTCTTTAGGGAATATATTTTGAAACTGTTTCAAGATAGTTTAAAGCCTTTATGAGCCTTTTATGTATTCAAATTTGGGTTAGTTTTAGGCAAATGTCAAATTACATGGTATCTTGCAGATTCAGTTTTTGAAATTATCTACACTTACACTCCCTCCCCACTGACAAATTTTTCTGGGCCCCGGAATTCTTGTTTGTTTTCTAATAATCCTCTTGCAATGATAGCTTACCTCCAAATTCCTCTTACTGGGGATCTGTCGTTCTTGATTTCTTTCTTATTGCTGTTGTTACTTTATAATCTTTTTCACCAATTCATATGGAGGAGTCCAGAGTAGCAGGTAGAGAACTTGATTCTCTGACTTCTTAGCATGTGAATCACTTAATATCTCTGGAATTTATTTTCCTTATCTATGAAATGGGAATAAATTTACCAGGCTTGCCTACCACATAGGACTGTTTTGAAGATCAAATGAAACTATATACTTACAAATATTTTGAAGATGGTTCCCATGCAACATGAATATACTGCATGGTTACTGCTACTTTATTACTATTATTCTTACACCTATTTCTACTGCACTATTAATGATAACACTGGGTGAGGCGCTATCTAAAAAATACGCTTATCATTGTCGGGGAGTTTGCCCCACTTTGCACGTATATCTTATTTTCTGTTTGGGAGCCAATTTCCTCTTGAATTGTTACTTATTAATACCCTTAAATAACTATGGAATAAAGCCTGATTAGAGAATAAAAGAAGAAAATAGTATTTAAGATGAAAGGGCAAAGAGAAACAAAATTTTTTAAATGTGTAAATTGTGCATTCCTGCTGGAGGAATTATACATTTCGATTGTCTGTGTATATCCGACAATAGTCCTATGTGAGATTAAGTCATTTGATTTATGTATTGTGCTTTTGAAACTCAAAGGGATTGACTCAGCCTCTGTTCCTCAAAGGAAGATAAAGTACACACAGGGTAGAACCCTTTGTGAGGCTCTATCTGTAAAAATCATAACATTGCTCAAGCCTCACGTATACTTAAGATCTCTGCTAACACTTTTTTGTTAGAAGTAAATAGTTTCCTGGCAATTCTGTGCCTGAAATTTCTGAGCAGCTTGACACTACAGTTTATCCCTGGAGGGCATTATTAGTTACTCTATTATGAAAAAAAAAGCAGGGATAATATGTGTGTCTAGATAGCATGCATGCTGAGTAATAACCAAGGGGAGGGAGTATTTTCACAGGCTGGTACTGGGGAAGCTTTGCTTCCTTGCGGCTTTTGCTTCCACATCAGCCACATCTGTGGGCTCTTTTGCTGTCCTGCCACCAATATGTGGCCTAGAGGGAAACTTTGCTTCTGCACTTAGTGTTTGTTTTCCCAACTGCAAAGGATAAAAAAGAGAGCTAAGCCTCAGTGGTTGGGCTTTAATCCAGATAGACACAAGGCTGATGATCAAATCAGTCTACAACACCTGAGTTTACAGGAACGGTTAGCTGGGGAGCAGGCAGGGGGAAGAGGTAACTAGCTCAGGGTTAAACTGCTGTCAGAGGCTCAGGTCAACTGAGACCACAGCTAGACCTGTTGAAGGCCACTGCTCAGCCATGATAAGGAACGAAGACTTTCCTTTAAGAATCAATTAGTGATTTGTTCTTATGAGAACTTGTGATTCAAAGCTCTCGGCACGATTGTTCACTTGGTTTGTGAGGCTAATGTAGTGTAGCTTACAGGACCATTTCCTTTTATATTGTCGGGCAATAACATAATCTGAGGATCTGTTGTTTTTCTGGCAGAATTTAAAAAGATTTCACAAAAGTATTTGGCTTTAAAGAAAACGAAGGAAGTATTGCTTAATCCGTATCATGACTTGCTGAAGAATCAAGGAATAAGAATGTCTGCTGTATGAGAAACTGACATCTACAAACAGCCTCTTCCATTTCTACCCCATCCCAAAATATACCACCTCCAGCCAGTCCAGAGCTCCACTGGCACTCTTACACGGGAGCTTTTTCATTACCGAATCCCAGACACCCCATTCAATTATTAAAGGACGTCCTGTTATATTTATTACAGAGGTGGCTGATATTGCTGCCAATTGTCGAATTTCGGTTTCCTGTGGTTGATTTTCATGCATGAGGAACACACAGCTGCTGGGCGGATGCCAGCGCTCCATCAATCTCTCCAGGCTGCCTCGACCTCAGGATATGTAAGAGTAGCGGATAAATTGGAAGATCAATGACTTGTCCCTCCTGCCTCACCAGCTGCTATTGAGAAATTAATATGAGGATCACTATAAATAAAAGATAAAAGATGATATGGCTTACAGTGTAAAATATTAAGGCTGGACACAATGTGCTGGAGGAATCTAAACCAAAAGCTAAGCAAATTAACCCTGTAAGGGCCTTCCACCACCTTTCTGGAAATCCAGTTTGAGAAAGACAGATCAGGCTGTAATGTAATAAGGGTCTCTTTATAGTACTGGATAGAGAAGAACAGTCAGGAACATTAGTGAAATTGTGTCCCTTCTCTTTTCTATGTCATGGAGTTTTGGGAGTCAAAGGGATTACAGAGATTATGTACTCCTGTCACCTCATTTTACATGAGAAAACTGAAGACCAAAGACTGAGTGGTTTGCTGGAGATTTTGCGATTTTGCAGTTAGCTGGTTACAGAGCTGCTCATGGACCTCAGTTCCGATGTTCAATCCTTCTTTAAGCAAGCCACCTCCTATCACAAAGGCTCTTAATAAAACTCTCATTTTTGTGCTCTCCAGGGCTTTCCTTAGAAGAGTGCTAATTTGTAATCATCCTGGAATCAGTAAAAGATGATGATATTTCTTACTATGCACTCAAGACCAAAGATCTGTGTGTGGCATGTAATAATGTTTGGCAGATATCATTTATTGAGCACCGTTGGTTCTGAAGCATCACAGAAGATGTTATCCATGTTTCCCCTGAGGATGAGAGAATGGAACAGATGATCATACTCAAAACCACATGCCAAGCCCAAGAGGGAATTTAGGAAGGAAAAGAGAAAATGCAAGTTGTATTAAGAGAACACTGGGCCAGCGCGGTGGCTCACGCCTGTAATCCTAGCACTCTAGGAGGCCGAGGCAGGAGGATCGCTTGAGGTCAGGAGTTCGCAACCAGCCTGAGCAAGAGCGAGGCCCCATCTGTACCAAAAATAGAAAAAAATTAGCCAGTCAACTAAAAATAGAAACAAAAAAAAAATTAGCTGGGCATGGTGGCTCTCACCTATAGTCTCAGCTACTCGGGAGACTGAGACAGGAGGATCATTTGAGCCCAGGAGTTTGAGATTGCTGCGAGCGAGGCTGATGTCACGGCACTCACTGTAGCCTGGGCAACAAAGCAAGACTGTCTCAAAAAAAAAAAAAAAAAAGAGAGAGAGAGAACACTAGTTGTGGAGAAAATAAGGCCTTAAGAAGCAGCAACTTGACCTCAAAAAGGAAGCTAAAGAGTCATTTTGTTTGAATCTCTAACAGTCTAAATTCAGCTTTTGGCTCTGGTGCACCTCGAGCATGCGTTAATCTGGATGGCTCAACCCCAAAGCAGCTCTGAATTCCGAAGTGGCTCTGAATTCCCAGTTTCAAGTTCCACTTTGCTCCTACTGGCATCTCGTGACATGAGAAACAGGGCCGGTACGGCTGCCAGACAGCTGAGTTCTGCATATACCTTGATTTGCAATTGTTTTTGGCTGCTTTTCAGGACAACTAGATGAGATTTAGAATCCTTAAAATGCAATTATAAATCTATTGGCCTTGTCTAGGTTCTACCTATAAATTCATTTGTTCTTGGCAAAGAGCATTTGATTTCTCACCTCCTATTTCATTTAAGCCTCTCATTAGAGCATCGCCTCACTCTCACCTGTTAATAATCAGAAGTCGGCTACATGAAACCTTCAACTTGGCTTCCACCTCGTCTGAAGAAAAAGGGACTTTAAAATAAATAATGGGATAATGATTTTATTTAAAACCAAGTCACCTACTGGGTGACAAAAGCTGATTCTGCCTTTAGAAGGTTAAAAAGAATCCGCAATCTCAAATTCTTATTTTTTCTTTTTTAAAAAATCTCCTGTCACTGCTGTTTCTTAAGGGTCAAAAAGTATACGTTACAAAAAGGGAAAGAAAAGAGATTAGAGATCAATGCCGGCTCTCCCTAAAGTACCTGCCTCAGATGAGAAATGAATATGAAAATTACAATGAATAAAAAATAAAAGATGATACAGCTTTTGGAGTAAAATATTAAGCCAGGCACAATGTGATGTATCAAGTTTAATCAAATCAACCCCTGGGATAAACAGGGACTTAGGTTTTGTTGCACTTGAAAAATGCATTAGTATTAAAAAAAAAAAGAAAAAAAGAAACCTCGTATCTGAAAAGAGTCATTCAGGGGCTGGAAAAGGAGAGAATACAGTTCCTTTCCTTTTACACAGTCTCCCTTAGACACCTGCATGGGATTTGGAAAATGCTTTCTCCTGGGCAACAAGGTGGAGCAATCACTCAGCCTTCTGCAAAGGTGCACTAACTTGTCTTATTGGTTGATGTGGTAGCTGCGAGCTATGTTTAGGAGATGGAGTTATTTTTTGCATTTCAATCCAAAAGCTTCACTCAGAAAATATGCTTTCCATTAGGATGTACACAAATCATTTTTCTAATATACCACTCATTAGATTAATGTTAGTATTAGACGTGCATAGAGCACATATGTGTCTTGGGCATTTTTCCAGAAATGCGCTATGTAACACATGGATTTTTAATTCATAATTACAAAGGATTCAAAACCTGAGCTTCAGAGGACACTTTAGAAACAGGCTAGCTGCAGTGAATTGTTCACTGCCTTGTTGAGTCTCCCAAAAATTGTCTTTTCTTCAGGAAATGAGAAAAAAATAAAATCTTGGTCCCGTTGAAGCAATTATTTTGATGTACTGAGATGGATAACTAGAGTGTTTCTCTAAGTCTTTTGGGTCTAGACTCCTTTTCCTGCATTTTTTGACCTTATCTCTAACCCTGAAAGAATATAGATGAGTTGGGTGACTCACGTTCGCTTTTGGAGTAGTGCACTGAATTATTTAGCATAGGCAGTGGGGGAAAGCGGAGGAGTAAGCAGAGAGAAATAATTTTAAAATATCTTTAGCTGGAGGAAAATTGGCCTACCTACACAAGAGTAAATATGGCGTGTAGTGATTCAAATATTCAAAGATGTCTGTTTTAGCAATAAAGACCAGATCTGGACACAGTCCCTTGGCATAGTCAGACATACACCTGCAC
Organism: Avahi laniger; assembly: GCA_963575035.1. NCBI lineage: Eukaryota > Metazoa > Chordata > Mammalia > Primates > Indriidae > Avahi > Avahi laniger. Next base: position 32,059 of record CAUYSK010124091.1, on the reverse strand, counting down.
GTTCACTATATCAAAGGAACCACAGAAGTGTGTTGAAAACTGCTTAAGTAAGAGACATAAACACAAGTACAGATGAACGGACAGGAATTCAAGGCTTTCAATGCTGGACTGCTGGCAAAGCAGTCAGCAGGGTGAGCTCTAGCCAATTTTCAACTGTGAGACACTGAGTTCACACTGGAGACATGCTAGCATGTTTGTTCTTCCCTGCTCAATATTTTAGGGAGGATATTAAACACCCCTGTTAAATGTCTGCCAGTGATTGCCAGAGTTAAGCTTTTGAAAATGATGGCTGTGATCTTTAATAGGGTTGTGCCCTTGTCAAGAGTCCAGGAAGAATTTCCAATGTAATTTCAAACCAGATATTTCTTTTGGATGATATTAATATATATGTCTGACTCACTGCAAGAAAATATCCAAGTATAGTTTAAGTTAGGGGCTAACTAGTGTAAATTTGTATGTTATCCCATGACCTAACCTTTTAGCTCCTTTTTGTTCTTAGATTGTAGTTAAGCTTGATCTTGCCCCAGGCCCTTTGCACTTGTGCCATTGTTTTTAGAACATTATTTCCAGTAATTTTTTTCATACATTATTCCTTTTCATTCTTTGGCATACAGCTTAAATATTACCTCTTAAAAAAAAATTTTCTTGGTGATCCAGCAACTCAGCTTAGTCACAATTATAATATCTTAATTTTTTTCCTTTGGAGCACTCAGTAATTTTTCAAGAATAAAAACAGAATAATAATAAAAATAACAATTCTCTTTGTTTACTGGTATTTAGATGAACTTCTTCCCAAAGAATGCAAGCTCCATGATGGCAGAAATTGCATTATCTTTCTTATTGCCTTTCCTATTCCAGCCTTGGAACAGTGTTTGACACGTAATAGTCACACAAGGTTTGTTGATTGAGTATATAAAAAATGTGAGTAGATGAGTGGATGTGGTATGATTTGAGGTCACTTTAATGGTGGCTGGGGTTAATAATTAAATTAAAATTGTAGGCATTAGACCTGAAAGTAATCTTATTCACTTCCTCATAGTTAGGGCAAAATTCCCTTCTGTAGCATCCCTGAGATATGATCAACTAGTCTGTGCTTGAGTAACTGTATATGAAAGACTCTAACCATGGCATTCTCTTAGCTGTCTTCACACAGATGGCAACCTTCCTGTTATAAAGCTATAATTGAGAAAACTCTTTGACTCACCCAGAATCTTCTCTCTCAGTCTTTTCACCTTTTGTTCCTTTTCTAGCAACCGGAGACTAGACAGGACAGAGTCTTGCCTAAATTATGTCTTTTAGGTTTGTACACCTGCTTGTAGCAAATTTAGCACAGTGCTACAGCAAGACTCAACTTGATTGTCTGCTACTTATTACTACATTTCTTGTTAGTATTTAGAAATAATTTGTTTTAATATTCTACATTATATTTGAGAGAGTACAGAAGTAGAAGGGAGTTAGGGGTTATGTCAGAAGCAACAGACAGATATTTTTAACTTATCCTCTTTAATGTATCCAATGCTGGTGCTATGGGAAATTGAGTGGTATAGTTACAGCATTATTATCATTGCTTAAAAAATGTGTTTATAGTAAAAGACATGGTAACTCTGAAAGCTCTACCTGATGGGAAAAGTACAACTACGTCTTTGAGCTCTGAATGTTTCTCAAAAAGTTGTGGTATAAAATATCTCTGCCTTTTCTCATTTCGGGTATGTACAACTAGTTATCAAAAAGCATATCCCATATTCCAGAAATAATGATGTTACAGTTGACATTTTTTTGGTCCCTAAAGGACCAATGTGTGTGCATGGCAGTTTAGAGTTACACAAAGCCTGGGTATTTTGACCCCACTGAAAGCCCCGTGGAGTTGTTTTCACATATCTGTTTGCCAGTGTGGATAAATGGGAGAAAATCAAAACCCTGGTTTGTGGATTACAGTCAGCCAGGACTTCCTTCACTTCTGCTGTGACAAACCGGTACAAAGGTATAAAATGTCTGCAAAACAGCCTCGCAGGATTTGGTAGAAATCTTAAGTGGATATAGAAAATAAACAACAAAAAGTCAATGCTGCTAGGAAACTTTTACAAGGACAACTAACAGAATAATAATAGTAAGAGCAACAATAATAAAACCAATTTTAAAATGCTTAGAATGGCACAGAGTTCTAAGCACTTTACATATATTCACTTCTTTCACACCACAACCCTATAAGATGGGTGCAGTTATAACCCTTATTTTTTAAATGAAGAAATGAGATATAAAGAGGTTAAGAGACATTCCAGAGGTCTCACCACTAGTGAGTGATGGAGGTGGAAAAAAGAACCAGGCTATTTAATGAACACAGTATAAACTATAGGTAGTATTTGTACACTTTGAAATTGCTTTACAAACATTAGTTTTTACCCCCAAAGTGCATAGGGAATTCCCAGGGAAATTGGCATTATAATTATTTTGATTTTCTTTACCGACAACCTGTTAACTTTTTGCAGTTCAGTATTCTTCCCCAACTTCTTAAAAATTCAACCTATAATCAAAAAATAAGGGTTAAGGAAAATATATTTCTTTTTGATCTAGTTCTAGAAAGTAACTAAAAGGAATATGGCCTATGGGTATGTAAAAAGGAACCAAAACTCAGGAAAGATAAGAACCCCAAACCTTGTGATTAAGCTCGACTTTCTTAAGTAAAGGGGCACTTTGTGTTCCATCAACATCCCGCCCACAGAGACATCTCTCTGCAGAAGCCAAAGTCTCTCCTTCACCACAAACTCACTGATCCTAAGCGAGTCACTTCCGTTGTTCAGCCTCCAACTTTCTCACCTACAAAATGAGGGAGTTGGAACAAGTTTAGCTCTCACAACCCAATTCTACCATTCTGTGCATCTGTGAGTCTAAGTAAGTGCTGAATGTCTTTAACATGGCAGGTTATTTTTTTCTTAACAGCTCCTGTTCTCCTGATTTATATGTAATTTTTTTTCACATAGTAGAAAAGAAAAAAATATCAAACTGCAAGTAAATAACAAACTAATTCCAATTTTTCATTCTCATTTCACTGCCAGTTCAGCAGAAAGCCTTCTGTAGAATTCTGATACAGACCGTGGAAATTCACTGCAAAAGTTTCAGAGTTTTTCCCATATTTGGTCATCCTGTGTTTTCCACTGGAAGCCATCAATAAGAAATTAAGTAATAGGAACTCATATCAGTGCTAATGGAGAAAGAAATTCTCAAAAATGTCTTACAGTACTATATGAAACTTCAGCCATATACTAGGGCAACATTAAAGGTCACACCTTAAAGGCGACATATTCCTATGAACAGAAGAGAGAATTAACATAAATAATATACAGTGCTAATATTATGTACACATGCATACACACACATGGTCTTGTTATATATTCAGAGATATTAATTGGATTAAATTTGGGGTCAATATAGCATTGTTTTTTCCTCGTAGAGAACATAATTCTTTAAGACATACTCAACACACATGTCTGCCCTCCTGGCAGACACATACTACATATTCATGATTCATGATTCCAACCTCTCCCCAATTTGGTTCCTTGTATGTTTATTCCAGCATTAGTGATTTTTGGATAAGAACTCATTTCTATACAAACACCTATGTCATGGCCCCAAAGTATTTAATCTTGTTTTCTGCAGCTCGTGGCATCTGGTGGGAAAAATGACCAGCCATCTGCCAGGAGAATTCAAGGAGTGAACCTGAGAATAGGATTTTATGTGCAGTTCTTAATTCCAAAAGAAGAAGGGAAGAGTTAGTGTGAAAGCCATTGGAAAGAAGGGCCTGCCACATGAATCAATGGTAGGATAATTCACTGGTTTCTGGCTGCTGTCATTTTACCACTTATTTTAGGCTTATAAAGGATGCCTGAGTAGCTGCATCACTCTCTGACAGGGCCTACATAACCGTAGCTTTATATTCCTGCAATCACTTTATTTGGTGATAATGTACCTAGAGAATGGGAACTGTGAACCCATGTTTCCCCCAAATCGAAAACACTCACTACAGTACAGCTTTAATGAAAATCACAAATGATTTATTCATACTCTACCAACTGAGACTGTATCTTACCATTCTTATTTGCTAAAGGAGAGAACAAGGCTGACTCTCAGTCAGCAGCATATTTACAAAGTACTTTCAGGATAGGTTTTATGAACAAAGTTCAGTGTTCACCCACTAAAAGCAAATCAACTCATTTAGTGTTCCAAGAAATATGTTCTCACTTATTTATTGCCATTAAAGGAATTCTAATATTTGTTGGATATTCTCTTCTTTAGAATGCCATTCTTACACTTATTCATAATAGGACCTGTTATTTTAAAATGCAGACTTGTAATATTACAAGCCTCAGAATAGATAATCAATGTTTTTAGTGGTCACAAGGTCCAGGGTTTTCAGATTTAGACTCAGACTTGCCTCTCATGCATTGCAGTCTGGGCTTGTTAAATGATTTTCCTGCAATCAAGAAAAAATTGTTTAGAGTCCAATTAAATTAATGTGATGGTGGTTGATGAAGCAGACTAGTGTAGCAGCTAAGAGCACATGCTCTGGAGTTGGACAGTGAGAATTTGAATTTCAGTTCTACCATTTATATTTGTACAATCATGGACACTTAATATCTCTGTGTCTTAGTTTCTTCATCTGCACAATAGTGATGAATAATGGTACTGAAATCACAGAGTAATTATAAGCAATGAATGAGTCAGTAATTTTTTCAAAAAGGACAAAGCAATGCTTGGCTTATAAAATAATTTTTAAATGCCAGTTATAGTATTAATAAAACAATATTCCCATAATATTTATCAAATTATGTCACAATAATAATGATCAGGACCCACTATTTCAGTAGTTCTATTTGTTGGTCATATAGATTAGATTAATTCGTCTTGTTTAAATATGAAACAAAGAGGAAAAACAGTTTTTGAACTTGGTCAAGGAATCTAGGTCACATAAGTCAGAAATGTTTCTAACTAGTGGCATCAGCTTTGACTCTCTCATAGGCAGAGAAAGCATATTGTTCCACAAAGTGACAGATTCATATTTATGTGGCATAAAAGAAAAGAAAAGTGTTCAATAAGATGTATGCCCATAGGCACAGTCATGCCACATACAGTGGAAAATTACCCCTGCTGGGTTGCACTGTTATGATCCAGAGCCGTCACCGCCTATTGTCAGGGAGTGGGAAGGCCTGAGCAAGAACCATGTGTGTTTGTCATTAGTTCCCTCTGCGGCACTGATGCTGTCAATCAGCCTCTGACAGTGCCCTCCCCATGAGCAACTCCTTCTGCTCCTTTGAGTATTCTCAGATGGCGTCTGCCATCAGTGTGGTGGCAGTTAACTCTCTCTGTAAGTAGGTATACAAACTGAAGAGTGAAACCAATAAACATTGACCAAGTTTGTGACTGTGCATCCTAGGGAAATAGTTAATAACAGAGATATGAGGAGTCAGACAAACAATTCATTTGGCATGAACCCAATGAAGATGCTTCTCGATAAACAAAAAGAAACAAAATGTTTGCCAAAAGTGAAGCCTAGAGTAGCGCTACTGGAGCCTAACCACAGTATCAGAACAAATAAACACAAACATGCACATACGAAAGGAAGCCCTTTTCACAACTAATGTCCCAAAGCACTTTAATGAGGTCTTTAGATTGAGCAAGGTACGTTGATAGATGCCTTTCATGAGCTGGGCCCATCAAACAAGCCTGGTACTAAGAGAGTAAGAAAGGTATAGCTCTGGTAACAAGAGCAATTGAATGCTCAAAGGAATTATCAAACAATAAGTAAATTAGTGGATAAAAACATAAACCGAATCTGTTAAATGTAAGTTTTTGCTTACTTTGGCAAAAACAATAGACATAGAAGTACAGAGCCATAGAGTTCTCACACCCTGGGAAGAGAAGTCTCATGCTCTCCATTCATTTATTATTTTAGTTGCCCGAAGTCATTGAATTGTCTTCATTGACTGTTGAACAGGATAAAAGTCTTTTCTGCTATTCAGTGAGAATATTTCTGCAAATATCTCTGGACTGAAGTTTCAAGGTATATTTTAAAAACATGAACTTCAGTTGCTTATGGAATTAAGTATTTATTTTCTCTAAAATCCAATTATTTACAATATTTACCAAAGAAAGCAACACAAACAAAATGAAGTAACATCTGTTAAAAGAGATTTTTTCCAATGAAAAAATATGAAAAACATGCTCTTAAAAGTTTCATTTCCATGAAAATCATATATGCCCAAGAAATTGAAATAGCTTCATGGACCTTGAAAAGGCTAATGAAGAGACTGGAATCATACACAAATGCATACGCATATACCAGAAAGAATGGGAAGACGACTAAGAAACCATTTCAGATTGAATCCCCTTTTCTAAATAGGTAAACAGAGCTCTAATTCACAGTAGTGACTTTTTAGGGGGAAAAAAACACCCTCATAAGGGCAGAGAAAACCTATACCAGACACCAATTTCATTAAATCTAGTTCAATAAACAGATAGGTAAGGATCAGCAAAACTGAGAAAAACCAGGAAAATTCTATCAGAGCAAAAAAGCATATCAAAAAAGTAGACTCCAAAAGAAATAGGAATAATTTAGAGCACAAAATATAATTATTAATAGATCAAAACCAAAATAAAGCAAAGGCCTTGATTAGAATTATCAGGAAATTATAAGGGAAAATCTTATAGACTTTTCTCATAGTATTATAGCAGAGAGACGTTAACTTAAAAAAATATGGGTATATGTATATACATGGATGCATATATATATAAATATATGTATTAAAATATTGGGAGGATAGAAAATATAAGAAATGCAATATTGTTATAATAGACATTCTTAGAACAAAGAAGAAAGATAATGAGAGTATTGCTTTAGTTTACAGTTGCTACGTTATCGAGTTAACTCAAATTTAGTGACTTAAAACAACATAAATTTATTGTCTGACAGTTCTGTAGATTAAAAGTCCAACACTTGTCTCACAGGACTAAAGTCAAGGTGTCAGCAGCGTTGCATTCCCTTTTGGAAGTTCTAGAGGAGAATCTATTTCTTCGCCTTTTTCGGCTTCCAAACACTTCCCTCATTTGTTCACTCAGTCTCTTCTTCCATCTTCAAATTCAGCAATGGCAGGTTGGGTCCTTCCCTGATCACATCAACCTGATCTTGCTTACATTGTCACATTCTGTTCTCTGAATCTTCTTCTGTCTTTTAAGGATCTTTGCAATTACATTGAGCCCACCTGGATGATCCATGATAACCTTAAGGTCAGCTGATTAGCAACCTTAATTCCATTTGTATCTTAATCTCCCTTTGTCATGTAACTAAACATATGGGTTCTGAGGATTAGGCTGTATCTTTCCTTGGGAAATGGGTGGGGAGAGCACTATTATTTACCCTACCACAGGTAGAAAAATCAAAGGAAGATTTAAAAATTCATTCAGAGCAAACGTAAATATGGTTCTTTAGTTTACAAAGTTCTACTAAGTGTAGAGAAGGTTTAAATGGTAAAAATTACTTACCCAGGCTTCCTTTGGCTTATTGTTCAGAAGATCAAACAAAAGCAGAAAAATTTAAAACTTTCTAGATGGGAAAAAGTAGACATTGCATAAAAATCAACAAAAATAATCATTAACATTGAATTTCTTGGTAGTATACTACTAGAAAGTAAAATGATGCTTCCAAATTTTGAGGAAAAATAATTTTGAACATAAAATGTATAATTAGCAAATTATGACTTAAATATGAAAAATTAATATCTTTGCACACCCAAGGATGTGAAGAACATACAACCCACTTAACCTAGAAAAGAAATTGAAAAAAATTTCTGAAATACAGTCATGTGTTGCTTATCAACACGATATGTTCTGAGAAATGTGTCACTAGGCGATTTCATCATGTGAATGTCATACAGTGTACTTACACAAACTTAGATGGTGTAGTCTAACCACACACAGGCTACATGACATAGCTTGTTGCTTTTAGGCTACAAACCTGTACATGTTACCACAGTGAATACTGCAGGCAATTTTAATGCAATGATGTTTGCATATTTAAACATAGAAAAGATACAGTAAATATATGATATAAAATATAAAAAAGGTAAACGCATAGGGCATGAACAGTACTTGGAGAACTTGAAGTTGCTCTAGATGAGTCAGTAAGTGGTAAATGAATGTGAAGGCAATCTACAGAAGGACATTACGGTATACTACTGTAGACTTTATGAACACTGTACAGTTAAACTATATTAAATACATAAAAATAATTTCTTCAATAATAAATTAAACTTAGCTTACTGTAACTTTCCGCTTTATAATTTTTTATAACTTTATGCTTTTATATAAAGTATAATTTTTTATACTTTATAACTTTATGATTTTACTTTATAATTTTTTTAACATTTTGAATCATGTTATAACACTTGTCTTAGAACACAAACATACTGTATAGCTGCTCAAAAGTATTTTCTTTCTTTAAATCCTTATTCCACATCCTTTTTACTTTTTAAATTTTTTGTTAAAAACTGAGACAAAAACGCATATATCCTCGCTCTACACAAAGTCAGGATTTACTGCCTTTTACCTCCACATCTTGTCCTACTGGAAAGTCTTCAATGGCTACAACAGGCATAGAGCTGTCATCTCCTATGATAACAATGCCTTCTGGAATACCCCAGGAAGGACCTGCCTGTGGCTGTTTTACAGTTAATTTTTTTTTATAAATGGTATTATAGTACACTCTAAATTAGTGATGCAAACAATAGTATATACATAAACAAATAACATAGCAGTTTATTATGTTATCAAGTATCGTGCATTGTACATAATTGTATGTGCTATTTACAGCACAGTTGGTAAGTTTACACCAGTATCACCATAAACATGTCAGCAGTGCATTTCACTACAACCTTGTGACAACTATTATGTCACTGGGTGACAGGGATTTTTCAGCTCCATTGTAATCTTGTGAGACCACTATAGTACGTGCAGTCTGTCATTGACTGAAACATTGTTGTGTCATGTGGCTATACTTGAAAAATCAAACTTCTCAAATGTACAACCCATCGAACCTTAAAAAATAATTGAAAAGAAATTTCTCGAACAAAAACGAGACCCAATAAATTCACACTGATCAGACCATGTGCATTCCCTCTCTGTCCAAGACCGGCTCTCGAGCTACCCCACAGTTGATGCGTCTGACCCGCTGGTATGCATCTCCACATGACGCTGGCAGGTAGGGGGATCTCCAATTGTGCATCCTTGTTCCACCACTAGATCCCTCTCTATCCACGAGGTCTCTGTCAGGGGCATGCTCCCACTAGGCGAGAAGTGGGGGCTCAAGAGTCTCTTGGATCAAGCTGCAATCCCTACTGTAGTAAGTGGTGGGAGCGGTCACTGCTCCAGTTCAGCCCACATACCCAAGGCATTCAGTTGCCATGGGAACTAGAGGCAAAGATGATTCTGTCTGAGTGCCACAGCTTTCTCCAATATGGCATTGGGGGGCGTGGGGAATGGGTCGTGCTTACAGACCCCTGCTCCTTTGTGCTCCTGCACACCATCTCCTTGGATATGGCTGCAAGGGCTTTCTCACCACCCAAGGCCAGAACGGCCACCTCTCACCTACGTCTCTCCACCCCATTCTTACCACCAGGAGGCACCAGCTTCCGCCCACCTGTCTGATTTCACCAATTGCATGTGGGTAGGAAGATCGCAGACTGCAACTGTCCTGCCGGCTCAACAGGGAACACACCCCCAACCCTGAGAATCAGGCCGCTCAGCACAGAGCACTCTAGCAGCCTCTGTTGTGAGGGGAGGGGCTGCGTCCTCCCTGTGCCACTCTTGTGTCTGGGGGACACCAGCGGGCGACCCTGTGCAGTGCCGCCACAGCAGCTCCACTCTCCAAGGCAGGTTCAGCTGGGAACGTTCTCTGTTGCCAAGAGACAGTCTTCTCAGCGCAAAGCACTTCCATGGTTGCTGTGGGGGTGAGGGCGTGGGCTGCGGCTACAAGCTGGCTTGAGCCAAAATTACTTTCTGGGATGCCAAGAATGGAGGGGGTGCAGGGGGGTAGGCATTCAGATGCAAGAATGCCGGCCCCCCGGTCCCCATGGCACTCCCCATGGTATGAGAGCACTGCGTGCGCTGCTGGCTGGAACCACCCCGGTGGGGGAGGGGCTCCCGTACCCTTTCACAGGGCTCTGGGCCTCCCTGGATTTGGTCACCCCAGCAATCTGTCTTCTCTATCCTCCTCTCTCTCAGCTTCGCAGCTCCTCTCGGTGGGGTCCCTGGACGACTCTGCTGTCTCTCCCTGTGGTCCGCATCCAAGCAGTAGTTCTCTGCTCTCCTCAGTATAACCCTCTACTCTTCTGCCGGGATAGTCTGTCAAGTGATGTCTCTAGTCAGCTGTCTTGGCGGTCTCCCCTAGTGGTTTTAATATCTATTGTAAAGTCAGATATTCTTGTTATTAGTCTACTGGACTTAACGTATGTTATATTGTCTAGCAGTTTTTATGTTTTTTTTTTCTTCATCTCTGGTTTACAGAAATTTGACTGCAATATGCCTGGGGAGAATAACTTTGTATTTAGGTTGCTTGGCATTCAATGAACTTCTTTAATTTGTTTATCAGTGGTGGAAAAGGTTTGTTTGTCATTTTTCCAATTATTTTTTGAGTTCTAATTATAAGTATATTGTGTTATTTGACCATGTCCTAAAAACATATTTTACGCTCTCTTCCATTTTTCTCCATTCTTTTCCCTTTCTGTTCTTCAGTGTGGAATTTTCAATATACACTGTTCTTACTTTTCACTGTATTCAGTCTTCTCTTTAATCCATCTAAATATCCAATTACTTCTTAATGTTAGATATTTTATTTTATAATTCTACAATGTCCATGTGATTATTAATAGATTTTAATTATCTAATGAAATATGCCACCTTTTCATCCATTTTTTCTATTTTTTAAATTTCTTTAAGATAATTAACTTATTTTGAAATTTTTTTGTCTAATAACTACAATATCTGGATCATCTCCAATACTATCATCTGCTGATTTTCATCAATGTTACCTGCTTTTTTTCATATTTATTCATATTTATTGCTTACCAGATATTTTGAATGATAAAATATAGGGATTCTTGATTATCTTATTTTCTTATAAAAAGTATTAAATTTTGTTTTGGCAGGCAAATATTGATCAATCACCCAATCAAAGATACTTTTAATCTCTGATTAATGCTTGATTGCTTAAACACTTTCACCATTTATCTATTTCAGTCTTGTCCTTATTATAGGTAGCTGTTATTCACATGGCGTGACCCTATTCCTAGTCATGGACTCTCTGGAGTCAATTGAGAACTTGGAATGTTTACCAAGATATTTCTGCTCTTAGTGAACCTGAACTTTGATGTCATCACAGCATTGTGAAATCTTATAAATCTCTACTCCATTTCAGTCTTCGAGCTATTTTCTCTGATAAGCCTCCTGGTGTCTCTCCATACACATGAACATTATAGACATCATAGTAACCCAGGGGGAATCTTTACACAGAATTCTGTCCTCCATCTCTGCAGCTCTCCTCTACAATAGTCTGCCTGTTGTTTTGGCAACCTGAGACTTTGACCTTTATTTATGTCACCCAGCATAACTGCTGTTCTCTGTTGGGCTTTATTTCCCTGTGCTGTAGTTTGGAAAAATTCCTTAGAAGGAAGGCCAGGATGAAGGTGGAACTCATCTCATGTACTTCGTTCTTTGCATTGGTTGCTGTTCAATGTATGCAAAAGTCGTACAGGTTATATCCAGCTTCTTAAAGTGTTTATGGCAAAAGGGTAAGTTCAATGCCAGGTATTTCTTCATAGCTAAGGACTCAAGTCCCAGCTCTGTAATTTTTAATGTTTTATGTTAAAAACATCATAATAATTCACAGCTTCATTAATGCTTTATATAAAAGTACCACTTACATTCTTACCTCAACTAGATTATATAGCCCCTTCATTTGTTGCTAATCCTCATGTTGAAAATGGTACTTATTGTTTTAATTTGCATTTCACTGACTACTAGTATCATTCTGCATCTTTTCAAGGTTTATGAACTATTTGCCTTTTTCTATGGCTTCTATGTTCATATTTTATGCCTATTTTCATGAAATGGTGTTTACATTTTTCTGATTAATTTGCAGGCATGGTTTACACTTAGGGCTATTCATCCCTTGTCTGTAATATATGCTGCACATATTGTCTTCAAACCCATCATTTTCTTTTGACTTTGTATATTTGAAGGAGCTTGGGAAATGTCACCCCAAAATATGACTTCTTGGTATAAAGAGTATTTGAATTAAAGGCCCTTAGAGATCAACAGGCCCTTGGAAGGGGCTTTCCGTCAATCTGCATTACTAGATGGACTCATCAAAAGAACAAGGGACTTCCCTCCCCTTCCCTATTATCTCAATATATTGCAGGAAAGATGATCAAGAATGCAACCAGACCTGGCCAAAATCATTTTAAACAAAATCTATCTCTCAGATTAATTTACAAGTCAGTCTGTTTCTCCCCATCCATTTATTCTCCCAAGTATCTATTCATCCTCCCTAGCAACAATTTATTGCCCCTAAACAGAATTATCTATATTCCTCATGTCCCCCCTTCCCTCTAAAAGGAAGGTATAAAAATATCTGGATCCCACTGGGATATTCAGTAATCACTCTGTAATTCTCCCTGTGTGCAAGGTAAATAAATCTCCTTCTTTTATTAATATGCCTTAATTGTGGGTTGATCTTTCAGGGAACTTTCGGGGGAAAGGGAAAGTTTCCCCTCATCTAAAATTTGTCACCTTTTGTCACATAGAATCTTTTACATTTTACAAATTAAATATGTAAATTTTTATACCTCAAGTTTCCACTCTTACTGCGGAAATATTTTCCCTTATGTTTTTATAATGACTTATATTTTTAATTTATCTGTAATTCATTTTTTATGTAGACTGAGGTAAAGAACTAACATTATTTTCTTTTAAAGGGGTATACAGTTTTCTCAGTATCAATTTTGAATGATTAATTTTTATTCTTTAGATTAGAATTTCAGTTTATCATGATCAAACTTTTCAGACTCAGAACTGTTTGTGGGCATTTTCTGATTAATTTACATATGCATTTATTCATGTAATAATGCCATATTTGAATTGTAGTAGCTTTTTAGTAAATGATATAGCTGTCTATGAGTAAATGGATACTCACTTTCTCATAAGTTTTATTACTTGTATGTACTTGACTGCCTCCAAATTATACTCAAGTTCTTAATTATTTACTCTTAATATAAATTCAGAGCTGATGTATATTAAAAACTGAACTAAAATGGCTAAGCAACATTTTTTAATTTTCATTTGTATTCCTACATTATCAAAATGAGAGAATAATAGCATGTAATTTTTTTAAAAAACCTTACATTTTCTATGTCTAATTAAAACAAAATATCCCATGGACTACCTTTGCTTCATTTTACCTGGTTTCATTAATTCTGGGTACTGAAATTAATTTAAATTCATTCATGTAAAATGAGAGCTCAGTATCAGCATTTTTTTCTCTGTTAACATACTCAGTGAAACTTTCAAATAGTCACCTGTTAGGTAGTAAACGATAAGCAGGCTTATCTATTGCAAATAATCTCAGCCAATAAATATTGTTTATGTTCTTTTTAGGAATAAAGATGTTAATCTGAGATCACAAAAGAATCTTTTAATTAAAGCTAAGAGCAATTCTGCTTTGATTAGTGCATATGCAAATATTACTCATTTCCTTTTATCTCCTTCTTTGGCAGTTGTATAGAAAGACAACTAAACATAAGAATGTGAGTCAGATCTACTACAGATGAAACTGTGAGGATTAAAAAACTGATACATATGGAAATACCTATCATTCTGATTGGATGGTTTTCAAAAGTTAACTAAAGTGTAAATAGGTAAATACAAAAAGAAGTCAACTACATTGACCTATTATGGTTTTATTTTCAGATAAAACCTAGGGTTCCATTGATATAGGAAGGAGCTTCTCTCTTTAAAGAGTTTTCTTTGTCCTGGTTTCTGTACTCTACCTCAATCTGCTTTTGGAGTTTTTACTCAAATCTCTTATCCCTTTTGTTTGGGAAAGAATAGAAGCTGTGCCGGATTCTGCCAAGTCAGAAAGACTTTTGGAGTATACTCCCTCTCTCACTCTCTCTCATAGCCACCATCCATCAGTATGTATAGGCCTTTGTTTGGCTGTGGTTAGTGTGTTTATCTCCTGATTTTTTAAAACATATTTTTAGTATTCATTTCTTTACATTGAGAAGGTTGGGGGCTATATTTTTAAAAGGTTATCTTCGTTTTGGTAGGCCTTTTAATTGTGATATTATATGCAAAATAGTTTAACTCAGAACTGCGTATTTCCCTTTTCTTTTCTTTTTAGCTTTTTGCCTCAAACTCTGGACCCACATTAATGGCTAAAAGTGAAAAGAATTCTGACCCAAATGTCTTTCCCTTGTAAAGCACAGAGAACATGGAGAAAAATGAAATTTCTTCCTCTTCTTCTTCCTTTTCCTCCTCCTCCTCCACCTTCTTCTTTTTTGTAAGTCACCTCAGTTCTTCACCTCACTTTGTGCTTCTAGCATGGCCTCACAAAGACCCTCATTTCATTGACTCGGCAATGTTGCAGTAGCGGATTGCTAGGAGGGACCAACATCTAGATGCTCTCAGATAGAGGCTATTTGTAAATATACTCAGGAGGGATGATCCAGCCACTCAATCTTCTCACTTCAACTGAGATGAGTTCCGTATTCCTAAGAAAACAGACCTGTTTTCAGTTGAAACAGAAGATGGAGATTTATCCCAGAGCATCTTTCCTTCTTTCTTTCTTGCTTGCTTTCTTGTTTTCTCCCTTTCTCTCTTTCTTTTTTTCATCTATCTTTAATGCCTAATGGGAATATCTTGAATGCCATCCTATTTTATGCTTCTTCTTTATTTTACTTATGAAATTGTAATCATTTTTAATGAAAAGAAAAGAACCTTAAAGATTCATTTAAAATATAATTACAACTGTCTAGGATTCAAGGTGACTTGGCAGGTAAAACTACTGAATGGTAAAATAGTTATGCTGGTATACACAGATATTGTAACACTTTGCATTTTTCTTACTTGAAACTACAAGATTCTGTACAACTCAGGACAATGATCAATAATTAGTAACATTGTGCTTCTACTTACATAGTTCAGTGAAGACCATTTCGCTTCATTATTTGAAGATTAGTAGAAAGGAACCTCCATAACCTAACTGTTGAACAAGTAGAGCTCCAACATGAATCTGTAACTCAAAAAGGAAATTTGAAATGACTTCTTTCTCCTGGCACCCCAATCTAGGTATCTTTTGGTAAAAAGGGTTGCTTTTAAGTCAAATAGGTGTTCAGCAATATAATTATTTAAAAATGGGAAGCTAAAAGACACTATCCCCAAACAAAACATCTGCAGGGTTAACATTCATATTTGAACATCTTACATTTTCCCAAGGGGTGAAAGTGATAAAAAGAAGTAAGGCATAGAAATCTACTTGAATAAAGCTTTTCAAAATGGATGGAGCAGAAAGCATTCCCAGACGAAGGTCAAGTTCAACTCAAGAACAACTCTCTCAGTGCTTTCACAACTAGTTAAAATACAAGACCAATAATACCTCAGCTCTCATATCAGTGTTGAAATCCAGCAGAAGGTTGTTAATATTGATATGGTTAATATACATCAAACAGGATTTCTTTAATTTTCTGAATCGAAAATTCTCCACAGTGTTGACATTTCCTTACTGAACTCTCAGGATTGTTTGGCTTCAAAGGCTGTTGGGCCCAGGACGCATTTTGTTTTAAATAATCCTTCATAAAAAATTCAGCTTTCAGTCTAATATGATTGAAACTCAGCTTGAGTGTGTTTTATAATGCATTGAACTGGAAAGACTATGGGCACTGAATTATTCAAAACATGGTAGGCAAACGAGTGATATGTGTTCTCGTATGGGGAGGGGGTGATCAAAGAAATCAGTGAGACTTGATATGTCTTGTTATCTCATTTTATTTACCTTTTAGAACTCCTCCAAATATTAGAGGAAAGAAATCAATATCAATTTTCACCTCTGTCACGTTTCACACTTCAATTATTAATGAATGTCAAATTTGACCACAGTTCTGTGTACCACCTGTTCTGCAACAATATTTCTGAGCCTTTATTAAAAATGGAAAATTGTCATTGAATTTCCAAATATGATTCTTCAGTGGCTAATTCAGCTTGTTTTATTAATAAGCGGGTTCTGATGAGTAATACTAATTTAATATGCCTGCATGTAAGATTAAACTATAAATTATTCCAGCTGAAGGTGATAAGATACGAGTGCTGTGTGGTTGTTGGACAATAACCTTTCTGAATTAACCCTACAAGTACACAATTCCTGGAAGCAACCACTACTTCTATATAACATGCCTCTTGTCATTTTGTATGTTTTCTTTAGCAGAAGAATGTGCACAAACACACACAAACACATGATGATGAGTGACGAAACACATATGCACACTGTACATGCATGAATTACATGAATTTACAAATAAAATTCCCCCAAAAGAGTTTACTAGTGATTTTTATAATTCATTAATTTTGTTCATATTAAAACACTTCATGAAACCAGTTACTATTCTGCTGTCCATGTAATCCTTTCAATTCTGAGATGCTAAATATAAATCGAAACAATGATTAGAGTTCTGGGCCATGAAAGACTCTTTAGTTACAGAAAACCTGATGATTGGAGGTCAAAACTTCTACTGAACACTTAAGACAATAAGCATAGAATGTTTCTATGAAGAAATTAGCTATCTTTTATTTACACTAAAAGGAGAAAACAGTCAGGGCTGTGTCTGGGTAAGTAGATGAGACTTTCATTGCTTTGTACAATAAGCCATAGACTATACGAGAAATAGCTTCTGGCCTTTTAGTTGTCTTTTGTACTAAGCTTTCTTTAGTATATTGCTACTGATCAATTACACTTAAATCAACAGGAGTTGCTGGAACATTGGACAGTTGTGTTCTTTATACCCTAAAGCATTTTTGATGGTTACTGAGATAGAACTAATTCAAAAAATACTCCCTCCAAATTTTTACAGGATGGTGTCAATGAACGTAGCTTAGAGGAGAACGCCACCAGAATTTCCTGGTCTGCCACTGTAAGGCCAAGCAAGCATAAATCTTCATAGCAAAATCCTTCTAAGTTTGCTCCACGTTGAAAATTTGATTTCCATGATCTTGCATAAAAAGTAAATGTAGGCTTTATTTCCAAGTCATTTTCCAAAGAGTAAATATAGTTTGTCATCCCTAAGTGACAATGAAAATTAGGATTCTCAAATCTCTAATGTTTCATCAATTGCTTAGCATATTTTTGTTGAATAATGTATTTTAAAAGGCCGCTATTCACAATTCTAAACTTTTGCATTCCCTTTACCTACCGAGACTGAACAGTGGCTTGAACTTTAAACACTGTAAATCATCAGGTCACAGCAGAATCATAACAAATATTTTATTTGATATCAGAGTGAATTCATTATTCAGATGCAAAGAGGGAATACCTTCATTTTTCCTCTTCTTTCTTGTGTTAGATTATTGCCTTCTGAACAGAGAGGTTCTACTTGATTTTAATCTAAAAGAGAAATGTTCACTTCTGTTAACATGGAAATTGATAACCTCAGTAGGCAGAGCCAAGCACTGTTTTTATTCAGCTAAATCCATGTTTCCAGTGATGATTCAAGGTTTAATAGGATTTTCTTCCACTACTCCAATACCTGAGCATGATAAGCTTCTCACCAAAGTCTGTGATGGCCCATTACCTATACTGTGAAAAGGAAGATCAAAATACCATCATTCTCTAATGTATTATTTAACTTTAATGAACAACTATTAAATTAAGACATTGTCTTATTGTTATTTTAAAAAAAACTATTAGCAATGAAACTTAATGTAGACCTGTTCTGTGGCTAGATTTGGAAGCTTAGTTTCAGAGCATTTTATGAATATACCAAAGAGCAAGGACCCAGGGATATCTTATTTCTATAGACCCACAATAATAAATATTTTTTCAATGGGGAAAAGAATAAATGAATATATAGTTTAGAAGAGACATCTGATAGGTGATGGACATCACTGGGTGATAATGCCCAAACTCATCTGTGATCAAACACTATGGAGTATACTTTTATGGATGAACTTATTACAAATAAGAAATAAAAATTCAATTATGGAGAGACTTCCAGTTTCAACTCTGACATACAAAAGAACTTGGAAGTTGTCACTCCATCTTCCTAAGGTAATGCTTGACAAACCGAAAACCAGTGACTTTTCTTGGACCCACCAGAGATCTGAGATTGAAGGATAAACTGCCACACCCTGGAATCTGGAGAGACAGGTAAGCTCAGAATCACAGCAGAGATCAGATCTCCTTACCTGGAGGAAAAGCAGATACAACCATAAGGTGTAGGTATACTTAAATGGTAATTTTGACAAATTACTGGAGCCTGAGTGTGGACTAGCAGGAGACTGAAAAACTCTGATAGCTGCCGCAGTCTTAGGGGGCCCCATACTTTTGTGGGCTTTACCTTTAGGAATATCATCAGGTTCTCACAGTGAAGACCAGAAGAAATTCCACTCATGGCTCTGGCAGTAGAGGAGAAGTGTAACCATTGTGAAATACACCCAGAGAGTTTTCCATAACAAAGCCCACTCTGCAGAAGAAAGACTTTGTCAAAACCTAACACAACTAGAATAAGAGCCTTCCTCCTGCTCCAGCCCCCTCTGTCCTTCCTGTTTTACCTAAGGGGAGTGGGACATAGTCAACAGGGGTCAGAGCTTTAAGCAAATGGATTAGAAACACTGCAGCCAGGAAAAGAAGTAAGGGGCTGTAGATGATGAAAAGCTTATATTGCTGGAAACACACTTGTGAAAGTTTCAGCCCAGAGATACAGGCCCATCAGAAGACTGAGCTATAATTACAGGGTTATAGAATACTCTTTCTCCCCCACACCTCAACACTACGCCAACAGGGTTCCCATATATTAGCATTGGATTATGGCTCAAAGAGCTCCAAGACAAACTCTCTCTGAGGAAGTCCAAAGTTTGTAACAGCGAAGATAAAAGCAAGCACTAGAGTTGAAGCCTCTGGCACCTACAGCTACAGCAAACATTAAACACCGCCCAACTTCTAGTAAGATAATATAAATCTTCACTCTAAAGGCTTATTTTGCTCAACTTCTATTACCTGATACAATATGTCCAGCTTTCAATTAAAGAATTGCAAGTTTGCCCAAAGGCAAAAACAAAACAAAACCAAACAAAGCAACAGAATGAGTACACAAAGGAAGGATCAGAAACAGACTCTGAAATGACACCAATATTGGAATTATCAGAGAGGCAATTTAAAATAACTATGATTAATGTGGTAAGGACTCTAATGGAAAAAGCAGACAACATGCAACAACAGATGGATAATGTAAGCAGAGAGATGGAAACTCTAAGAAAGAAGCAAAGGAAATGCTAAATAAAAACAAAAAACAGTAATCCTAGCACTCTGGGAGGCTGAGGCTGGTGGATTGTTTGAGCTCAGGAGTTCGAGACCAGCCTGAGCAAGAGCGAGACCCCGTCTCTACTAAAAATAGAAAGAAATTAATTGGACAGCTAAAAATATATAGAAAAAAAAAATTAGCCGGGCATGGTGGCATGTGCCTGTAGTCCCAGCTACCTGGGAGGCTGAGGCAGGAGGATCTCTTGAGCCCAGGAGTTTGAGGTTGCTGTGAGCTAGGTTGATGCCACGGCACTCTAGCCTGGGCAACAGAGTGAGACTTTGTCTCAAAAAAAAAAAAAAAAACAACATGGTAACAGAAACAAAGAATGAATACCTTTGGTGGGATCCTCATTAGACTCAAAATAGCCAAGGAAAGAATCTGTGAGTTTGAAGTTATATCAATAGATATATCCCAAACTGAAATATAATATTACTGTAACATGTATACTGTGAGAGACCAAAATATGCCACTCCAGAATATACTTCTTTGGCATATTTCAAAATGGTTATTTAGAGAAACTGTAGACAGACACAGGCATAACTCTAAAAAACTGTAGCTTTTTTAGAAGAAATTTACATCTATCTACATGAGTGAACTAAATATTGGATGTAAGCAGAGGCTTGATCTGAGGCTCCTATGTTAGCCTAAAGACAGATCTTGGAAATATCACACCCATACTTTGCCTAGAGATCACCATCAGCTGCCATCTATTCTTCTGAGGCCTGAGAGAATGTATCTGCATAATAAGACAATCTTAGTTTATAGTGTAGTAGTTCCTCCCCTCACCATCCCATAGCTTGTTGACATAACTCTCCAGCTCCTACTCTTTTCCATAGAGCATAAAAACTTTAGTCACCTAGTCTTTCTTTCAGTCTGACATTTTGTGGGACCCCTGTGCATATGCACGTAATAAATTTGTATGCCTTTTTTCCTGATACTCTGTCTACTGTCAGTTTATTTCAGAGACTCAAATTTTTGAACCTTCAAAAGATAGAAGGAAAGTTCCTTTTGCCCCTACAATACTCATAAATAAATACCAGAATTAGAAGTGTGGGGGAGAAGGCAAAACTTCTCCTTTCATCCTTGGAAGGTTTACTGAAAAATCAACTCACAATAAAGCAGAATAATAAGACAAAGGTTATCAAATTTATATAAGGCATATGCACGAACACCCCCCCCCAAAATGAAGATTCAGCTCCACATGGGGGTTGAGAAGCTTCTATGCCTTTCAGATGAAATGGGTTATGGAAGGGGTTAAAGAGGAATTCTGTAGAAGGGCAATAAAGGATACTAGGGAGGATGAATGGATGGGGAATGAATTTAAATGGGTCTGAGAGATTGGACGCTATCTTCTTAAAGAGTCTGTTCAGGTGTAGTCCTGGTCTTACTAGGAGAAAAAGAAAAGAACAATTAATGTTCTCCTACTTGGTCAGAATCTCAGGTAGATAAAGAACCTTCACTGATTTGGGGAAATCAGTTGTGGTGGGGTAGGGAAGGTCAGAGAGAACTTGAGGCTCCTCCAGTCAGTTCAGAATGCCAAAATGTTATATTTTGGGGTAAAGATACTTCTAATTTCCTTCAGAAGAAAGAGAGAAAGGAACAAAAGAAATATTTGAATAATAATGGCTGAAAATTTTCCAAAATTAACGAAAGACGCCAAATCAGAGATTAACAAAATATACTAAATCATAGTTCAGAGAACACCAAGGAGGATAAATACAAAAACAAACAAACTAGTACCCCACACCTAGGCATATCATATTCAAATTGTCCAAAACTGAAGACAAGGAGATAATCTTGAAAGCCTGAGGGAGGAAAAAAAAAAAACAAAGCACTTTACACCTACAAGAACAAGGATAAAAATTATAGGAGACTGCTTGTCAGACAACTTGCAGTGAAGAATAAAATGGAGTGAAATATTTAAAGTTTTGGAAGAAAGAAACCACCAACCTTAAATTTTATATCCAGAGAAAATATTCTTCAAAAATGGAGAAATGAAGACTTTCTGAAACAAAAACTGAGATTTGCCAGCAGATCTGCCCTGTGAGAAATTTTGAAAGAAGTACTTCAGGAAGAAGAAAAACAACATAGGTCAGAAACTATGATCTACATAAAGAAAAGGATTGAAGGTGGTGACAGAGCAAGACCCTGTCTCTACAAAAATAAATAAAATAAATGAAGGTAAAATAAAATCTTTTTTAATTGCTATTAATCTTAAAGATGACTCTTCAAAGTAATAATAACAATGTATTGGGTGATAGAGTTAAGGATACTCTTTCATAAGGCATATAGGAGAGCAGAATATGCCACCCTGAAATATGCCTCTTTGGCATTAGGGCTATTTTGAATTGATTACTTTGAGAAACTACAGACACAGGAGAACTCTGAAAACAGAGATGTTACCATTCAGTAACTTATATCAGTAAAGGAATTGTCCATTTGTAAGGGTGTGTCCCTTTCTGTACCAGGAAGACAAGGATTATTAACTTTCTTTTTTTGATGGAGAAGGCACTGGCTTTAATGTACATAACAAACCTTGTCTTATTTACAGCACTTTTCCTGGCTACTTCCCACTATTGACCTTTTACTCTTTGTTCTTTAAGTTGAAAGTGATAATTTAAACCTGAATTCAAAGTCACTTATTTTGTTTCCATGTTAAAAATATATATTGCAAATGCAAATCTTAAACTTTTTCTTTAAAAGAAGCGTGATTGATATACTAGGAGAACAGATAAAATGGCATTGTATAAAATGTTGAGAAAAGGCAGAAAAAGCAAGAGAAAATTCAGTTGCGCAAAAGAGATCGGAAAAATGAAATCAGTCTTAATCAGAAAAAAGGAAACTTGAACAGAGATGATTCAGAAATAGAGTTTAAAAATGCCTGCCCCTTTTTTATATTTTTCTTTGAGATTATTTTAAGTTTTAGGATGTATTTCTCTTTTATTCTTTTCTTGCCTCACAGGATGGGATATGAGACTCAATCATCCACAAGGTGATTTGTGATCTTTTGATCCAAGACGTTAAGAAAGCAAAATAGCATTATTATTTTGATGCAGTTACTGGCCCTGGGGGTGGGGAAGGAGATGTGTAACAGGGACAGAAAAATCGAAAAAGTTGGGAGAAGAAGGCAGAAGCCATAAATATGTAAGGCTAGAAAGAACAAGCACTACAGCCACTTAAAACACGTGCATACTTAGTTAGAAAATGAAAGTCCACTCAGTCAAACTAGTTATTCCATTTTTGCCACGGCAGACTTCAAATATGACTATTTTCTATTCATTTGCCAGCCTATTGGGCTGAATAGAATCATAGGCCATCCATTTGGTTGAAACAGCTGAATCGGTTGTTCGCGTGGACCCAAGCACAATTTAAGTTGCTTGAGTGCTTGTGCAAGTCCCAGGGGGTGAGGGTTGAAGGAAGAGGCAGGCAGAGGGCAATGCTGGGGAGAGGGAATCCCACAGTGTTGCTGGAGCTCTGGGCCAGAATAAACAATGTGCTGTGACCTATTTAGCAAATGAAAACGAAAACCAGAGAAAGCAAGCCAAGGTCAGGAACACATATCCTCTCCTGCTGAGATGATTTGGGATGTTCAGAACAAGAAAATGAATAGCTCACATGTGGGAGTTTCCTCAAATTCCCCTGGGCAATAAATCACTGACTGTAGTGAAGTTTCTGCTTTTCTAAAACTTCGTTAAATAAATGGCAGCAGCAAGCTGGGGTCTGGCTTATATGAGGTTTCCTTTTTTAGCCTAAAGGCATCATCCGATTGAGAAGAATTCTTCCTGGTTGTGCCTGTTTATGTTAAAGCCTGGATTGCCTTCCTCTCTACCTGTCCCCCAAGGTCACCAGAAGCCCCTGAAACGAGACTCACTTGAGACATGTTCTGATGGAATCCTTGCACTCAAATGCTTATTTCACAGTACACATTTTCTAGATGATTTTGTGTCCTGAAGTCACTTAATTTTTATTCAAAGCTTTATGCTCACCAGAAAGAAGAGGAAAGAGGTCAAGTTGTGTAGCCCAACACCATGAAAATCCTCAGAGGGAAGTAAAGAAAGATGCTGTTGGTGGATTTCTATCTATAGCTATATCATCTATCTACATTTAATGTAGTCCTGATTCTGATAAGATATGCATAGAAAAATAACCATCAGAAAATGAATTGAAACGCTCAAAGCGTGTGTTTTAGGTAATGATATTATAAGTGTTCATTTTCTTCTTCTTTATATTTTGTTAGTATTTTCTAACTTTCTAACAAAAGTTATATATTATACCAGTGCTGTCCAATGGAAATGAAAAGAGAGTGAGCCACAAGTATAGTCACATATGTTGTAAATTTTCCAGAAAATAAGAAACAGGCAAATTAATTTTAATTATATATTTTACATCATTCAGTAAATCTAAAATATTATCATTTGAACATATATTCAACATAAAATTATTAATGAGATATTATCAATGTTTTTCTATTAACTCTTCAAAATCTGGTGTGCATTTCATACTTACAGTACATTTCAATTTGGATCTGCCACATTTCTAGGGATTAGTGGCCACTATATTGAATAGTGTAGTTCTATAGGAAAAATAGAAAACTTTAATTATATGTATATGTACACGAATCATATAAATGTGGGTGCATATCTATATTGAATAGTGCAGTTCTATAGGAAAAATAGAAAACTTTAATTACATACGTATGTATATGAATCATATAAATGTATGTGCATATCACACACACATTCATACAGAGAGCAATAATAATAAGAGAGAATATATAAATAATGTAGACAAGTGTTTCTTAAACTATACCATGGAACCCTAATACTTTGATGTCTCATGAAATGCTACTGGATAGCACATTACAAAATCAAATAACTTTGGAAACTCTGGGATAAACAAAATAAGATCACTTTCTCTGTCATAGGACTTCTTAGGGCCTTTAATATGCTAATATGCTTTATAAAGCCTTGAGAGAATAATAGGGTATACTACTATTTCATGAATTTTTCAGCAAAAGTCGTTTTCTTTTTTATGGAACATCTTGCAGGACACATGGAACAGTTTTAGAAACTTTGATGTAGAAAAATTGGTAAATGAGATAAACATAAAAATAGACACAGTGAGTTAGTATTGAAACGCTACACCTTATTAGAAGTAATTGCAATTGTGTGTGGTGTGTGAGACAGAGAGAGTGACAGAGAGATTGATTCACACAGAGTATAATACATTAGTTTCATAATTCCTCCTCCTGCATTTATTTTCACATGTACTATTTAACATTACAATAGTGCTAGGGAGCAATGCAAAATAAGTATAACAGAGGTTATTATTTCTATTTTATGGAAGATAGAAAAAAGGCCTCTGCATGTTAAATGTTTATTACCACACTATTACTTATTTGCAAATTTAGAAATTTTGAATTTAGAACTTCTGTATGCCAGCTGTAGAGGTTTTCTCTTAAGCTATATTATTTTTCTTCAGATTACCATTGTAATGTTTATACCGATGTAAATTTATTCTCTTGATAGTAAAATGAGATATTGCTGTCATTCTCTTACCCAGATGATCCCTTAATTAGATAATAAAATGTATGCAGTTTCGGAGAAAACCACAAGATGC
Organism: Avahi laniger; assembly: GCA_963575035.1. NCBI lineage: Eukaryota > Metazoa > Chordata > Mammalia > Primates > Indriidae > Avahi > Avahi laniger. The sequence continues at coordinate 6,830 of CAUYSK010124091.1, read as the reverse complement.
TTGTTGCTAATTTTATCTAGAATTTCTTGTATCATTAATAATTACTCCTCTGCTCCTTCTTTTTTTCCTACAAATACTCTTGTTCTCTGAACCTTCTGTTCTCAGAGAGAGTAAATGGAGTTAAAATGCAGAGACTTGAAGAAGTTCAGAGCTTGAGCTGAATGACACAGGTACTAAGAAAGTTTGCATAAATAAAAAGATAATGATACTTACATTTTCAAACAGAATAGTAGTATTGGAGGGTTTGATTGTCCCAAGCCCAATAATGACAACCAAGACGGTAGACGTGATCTTATTTGCCCAAGAAAGTTGAGTCAGATCAGAAAGTTGTTTTACCATGAATATGTAGAAATGAAATCTGAAACGATCATTTTAGATGTAAGTGAGCATTAATTAGTGTTTTGCAACAGCTGTACCTTAACCATGCCAGGAATGAGAGAATCAGAGCTAAAAAGAACCTTAAGGATCAACTGGACAACGACTCCTTGGGAAAAAAATTACATTACATTTGCTGAGCCCCTTCCAACTTTTAGTTTGTTTTTCTTCATATTTATCTAAACTTAAATGAGACGGGATTTATTTATTGCATATTCAAGACTCAGATACCCATTTAATTTTTAAGATATATATGTTCTTGATTTGAAAGGAAAATATATTAATTGCCTAAGAAGTGAAAAGTCCAAGGACAAAATTAAGAATTACCCACCCTCTCATGTCCTTAGGTGATGAATATTGTTTGATGTAAAACTCTACAGACTCTACACAGAGACACACTGAAATATTACTGTTTTAGGTCTTATTTCAGTAAATATTGCCATAGTGATTTTTAGTGACATTATTTATAAAATATGACTATTGATAGCTGTACAACTGTTCAACATGACTGGTAACCGTATTTTATTTAATCATTCTGTGATTATTGCATACTTTCAAATTTTTTGCTTTTTATAAATAACACTTCAACAGACATTCTTTTATTTGTCCCCTTATTTGTTTATGTTCATTTACACACACATACACACACACACACACACACACACACACACACACACATATATTTTAAATAGATGCCATAGGCAGGAACTCTTGCTTTTACCCAAATCAGATATGTCCCCCTCTTACCATCCTACTGTCCTAGTTAGCGGAGGAGTTGCAGCTTTACCTGTCAAAGACCCTGCCTATGCAGGAGGTCTAGTTCCTCCCACATCCCACGTTTTCTTACTTATCTCCTCTCTCAACTGAATGTTCAGACATTCTCTCTAAAATATATCCATCTCGGTGATTTTTAAAGTACGCTCAAATTCTCCATTAAAAATAAATACAAAGCAAAAACTGAAAACTCTCACGTGAACCCCCAGTCCATCTCTGTCTGGTTACTGACTGGCGTGATCTCGTCCCATCTCTCTTTTCTGCTCTCTCTCTCTTCTAAATTCCACCGAGATAGCTGACGGGAATGTTACCACTGATTTGTATTTTGCTATTTCCACTTTTTTTAAAAAAAATCTTTTTATTTGCTTCTTCTCTTTATTTGTTGAACCCCTTTCTTCCCTTATCATCCAGAAAATGTGCTCCTGGTTTTCCTTCCAGGCCCATAACGATAAATTCTCTGTTCTACATGCAAAGTTATCTTCTTCTAACTAGCAATTAAATGTTGGAGTTCCTTAGGGCTCAGTTTCAGTCCTTTTCCTCTTATTACCTAGCCTCTTCTCATGAAATCTAGCTCAAACCAATGCCTTCAATTACTACCTATATGCTGATTACTCACGTTCCTCTCTCTAGGCCGGGGCTCTTTTCTGAATATGTAACTGCCCACCTGACATCAGATTTTCAATGATTCAAAGGTAAATCACTCTAAACCAGTTCAAAATGAACTTATGTGTGTCTCCCTACACATACACACACCCACACACACACCCCTAGCCCTCAGAAGCCTTCTGTATTTCAGAAAATGGCACTACCATGCTTCCAGTTTGATTATCCAAAAATTTACGACGATATTACTCCTTTAATCACCTACCTAGGGTCTATGCTATTGGTACTGTATCCTAAATATCTGTCATATCTATCCACTTCTCTCTATCACCACCTACATCCTTGTTTAGTTTCCTGCCACATCACAGCTGCAGTGTTTTACATTCATTATTATCTTTTTCCAATTTGTTCTCCACGCTAAACTCAGAGTGATCTGTAAGAAACACAAATATGACTACACCACCACTCTGTTTAGAAACCTTCAGTGACTTCTCATTTCTCTTGGGATACAATCAAAGCTCTTTCCTAATGCCTACATAGTACTTTTGACCTGTTTCTCTTGTCCTTCCTTATATGGCATTCCCCTTGCCCTCTCTGATCCAGTCACTCTGCCCTCTGGTACTCCCACTTCTAGGACTTTGAACTTGTGGCTTTTCACCGAACATTTTATCTAGTTTACTGCTGTCCTTCAGAAGTCATTCAAGTATCAGTTCGTCAGGGATGCCTTCTCTGGCTTCTTGAACTAAGCCAAATCCTTGTTTTATTTTCCCAGAGCAGTGATACATCTGCTTCATAGGACTTATTATTGTTGTAATTATCATAATCTATTTGTGTGATCAATTGATGGTTTTTTACCTCAAAACAAACTACATGTGGGTAGAAACTCTGTCTGATATATTTTCTTCGTTTAGCACAGTCACTGTGCTAGTTACTGGGTTGATATATAATAAATATTTGGAAAGCACATAAATAAAAAATCCTCAAAGTGGGATTTTTTTACTGAATCAAAGATATTAGTGTTAGGACTCATGATTTTTACTGTCAACTTGTTTTCTAGAAAGTTTGTAGCAATTTACTGAGTCAATTTTTTAAAGATTTCAGTAGGATTGTTCTACAAAATAAAATCGAGGTCCCCAGCTCCCAAGTTCTGTCCCCCAGACCCATCCATGGAAAAATTGTCTTCCATGCAACCAGTCCCTGTTGCCAAAAAGGTTGGGGACTGCTGAAATAAAACAAACTATGTAACGTGTTAAGAGAACAAACTGCTATCTGGGCAGGGCAGGTATGCAGGTGTGATGGTCATGCTAATTATTCTTATCAGTCCCTGAACATTTAAATCAAACAGACAATGCAGAAATAACAGATTTTGAAGGTGGAAGGAGCCTCACAGTTTGCTCAGACTAGTGGTAACTCTTGCCAGATACTCTGTGGAATATTTTGACATTAGTTTTCAAGACAGTATAATGAGAAGTCAGTATTTGAATCTGATATTCCCTGTGATACAGTAATTGGTTCAAATCGAGGATTGCAAATATCTTTCATTCCACACACACAAAAAATCCTAATAAGTGCTAATAACGTCCAGAGATCTGTGCTTAGGGTTCTTTGGAATGTGTGTTCTATGGGCGGGAGAGACATGAATTAGCACGCGAGTGCCAGGATTTGCCATCCTTTGTTTAAGTCTTCTGAACTGAAAAATCTTTGTTTTTCCTATCTGATATATTCAACGGAGTCTCAGAAATTATTGGGGATTGGTTTGACCATGCATACTATTTCTAATTTCCTAGAAATCATTTAGACAAGAATATGCTTATGAATTTTGTCAGGAATTTTATTAACATCCGTAATGTAAACTGTTTAAGTTCCAGATTCTTCCTAAGACATGCTTTTGTTTTAAAATTGATACTGTGATTTGCATTCTTCCCTTTTATCACTCAAATATGCACAGTCGTTGTTAAAAAAATAAAAAATGCAGGTAAGGAAAGGCAATTGCCTTTCTCCAATGCAGTTACCTACTTCTCACATTTTGACGCATGTAATTTGAAACTTGTAATGGTGAGAGGTGAAACATTTTCATTTGTTTCATTTTTGCAATAGAAGATGTCCAGGAAGTCAGATCATTACACAAAAGAAAGATTTGGCTGAATTCCAGACTTGTGTATTACTGTTTTAGATATAAATCAGTCTATAGGCACATAAAGGAATAACAATTAGAAAAAGTATTATTTAATTTTCTGTGTCCAGTTAAAAACATCTTGGGCTTTGATCAGAGGTGGCAGCATGTGACAGTGATAACTTCCTGATAAGGAATACAAGGCTGTCCAAACACATTTACTGGAGATCACTAAGATTAGTTCATTGTAAGTGATTACTCTATGATTAAAACTATACCTTCTAGTTAAGAAAACTACTAATTGGGAAAATAAAGTTTAAGCATAAGGATAATTCTTCTATCTTAATGCCTCTTATAAAGATTAATGCATCCCCTTTAGCTGTGACATTTTTAAGTGATAAGAAGGGATCACTGCTACTCATTGAAGTTCATTTTTGCATATATGCTAGTACTTCCATTGTTCATATACCAATAATATAGCCTGGACCCTCAGGAACAAAGTTTGGGGTCTTAAGTCTCTATGTAACTTGAAAACCTACAGGTTTTCCATAGAGAAAAACCTCTTTGATAAATTGAGCATGACCAGCAGCTAACCTTGAAAGCCGATGTGGGTGTCGTCTCAGCCATCAGGAACAAGCCCGTCCACTCTCAGTGGCTTCTCTTGACCTCTGAAGTAGTTTCTCCTTCCCCTGCTCACACTCCTGTTTGCCGGCACCTGCTTTCCATTCATTTAGCTAAGCAATGACAAACCTGCAGGGAAATGAAAGCTCCTTATGGGAGAGTTGTCTGCGCTTGCATAGCCATTCAAACTATTGCTTCAAAGAGTTATCTGAATAAAGATTCTTTTCCCCAGTGTATGTTTTTGTCTGGTTCGTCAAAGATTAGCTGGCTATATGTGGACGGTTTTATATCTGGGTTTTCAGTTATGTTCCACTGGTCAATGGCTCTGTTTTTGGTTTGATTTTTTCTTGCTGATTTTCCTGGAAGGGGGAGGAAGGGATGGGTAAATTCACAGCTACAAGTGTGGTGGGTGCTGTCTGGGGGTGGGCATGTTGTAGCTGTGACCCTGGCAGTGCAAAGGCAATTTATGTAACCAAAACGTTTGTACCCGTGTAATATTCTGAAATAAAAAAAAGAGAAGACAACAGTTGGAGGACCACAAGGATCAATGCAGGTAAAAACAATTAATCCTAAGGACATTAATAATAATGTTACTATGTAATTAATATTAAGTACATCTCGTAGGAACAGAAGTTGAAGCAGAGATGATCAGAAAGTCTTTGTTGCCCCTATAGTTCTTAACCTGTCCTTAAAGATAAAATTTGAGCAAGCAAGAACCTGGGGAGACCGTCACCATGGGAGATGGCCAACCAGGGGTGGCTGAGCAAAGGCAGGAATGACATGAAGTGACTAGAAGTTGAAAAAGCCCCTAATTCATCTAGATTGAAGATAGAACCCATGTTACTAAGAATTTGAAGGTTACCGTGGAAATGCTATGTGACTTGAGAAGTGTGTCCTTGATCCAGTAGTTACTAAGAAGCTTCCAGTTTTTTTTGAAGAAAATAATATATTTTAAATAATTGAGGAAAGATAGCCTAACACTGGGAAACACCAGAGGTAGGAAGCCTCTTTGGAAATCATCGTGGGGTCGGTTTCTGGGAGAAAAAAAAGGAGAAGAAGGAAAACATCCCAGAGGTATGACAAAACTTCACGTCAAATTAGCTTAGTCTTCCCCTTCCTGGAGAGATGACTAAGTAAATCCGCAGAACAAATAAAGTGCAGTTGGATTAGTCAAGGATGAAAAATGCAAGCATTGGTATTTAGTATTTTAATCTCAATCTTTTCATTTTCTAGAGAGAGAGACATAATTGGCTCAAGTTTCTGTAGCTCTTTTGAGTGATCTCTACACGTTCAGTTCATCATGTGCATGCATTCGTGTATCTATTCATCTGTTTATTGTCAGCTACCATGCTAGGAAGTAAATAAAACTTGTTGCTACCTTCCAAAAGCTTAGAATCCAGTTGTAGAGACTGCATGTAAACAGTTGTGATACAGTGTAACACTGGGCATGAGTGGTACCAGACTTCCGTTACTTCTGTGGGGCACAAAGTACCTGAAGGAGCCAGGAAAGGCTTCAGAAAGGAGGTAGCACTTGAAATTGAACTTGAAGGATGATTGAGTTTGTTGAGTGAAGATCCACGTTAGTCTTTTCTGATATCCTCAGACTAAATGTCATCACCCTGTAAAACTTCATTCGAACTTGTTAGGGAAGAAGTTATCAATTCTTTTTTGTTCATATACCCACTAAAAAAAAGTTCAGAAAATTACATACCCTTTCACATATATAGAGGTTGACATCTAAAATTTCTTATCAAAAATTTAAATAATTACAAAGAATACAACTTCCAACATATGAATGCTGGCGTTTTAAAATAGAAGTATTACATTTTAAAAACTCTGTCCTGTGGAATCTAAATGCCATGATGATTTCTGTCCTTTGCCATCTTTCATTTAAAAAATACATGAACAAGTTCTTCTTTAACAATTTGGAAATCGTACATATTTTCTCCTTTGAACTCACATTTTCAATCTACTCTCCCCATAGAATTTTATCCTAATATCTTGTATTTTTATGCCTTAAAGTAATTTCTTGATTATATTATTCTACTTATGAAAAAATATGTATAGTAGGCCGGGCGCGGTGACTCACGCCTGTAATCCTAGCTCTCTGGGAGGCTGAGGCAGGCGGATTGTTTGAGCTCAGTAGTTTGAAACCAGCCTGAGCAAGAGCGAGACCCCGTCTCTACTAAAAATAGAAAGAAATTAATTGGACAACTAGAAATATATAGAAAAAATTAGCCGGGCATGGTGGCGCATGCCTATAGTCCCAGCTACTCTGGAGGCTGAGGCAGGAGGATCTCTAGAGTCCAGGAGTTTGAGGTTGCTGTGAGCTAGGCTGACGCCA
>CAUYSK010124087.1:0-15796 GCA_963575035.1 Avahi laniger | reverse complement strand
GCCCAAATGCTCAGAGATTCCATCTGAGTTGCTGCTACAAGTTAAGTTTAAAACAGTTTCGAGGCCAGGCGCGGTGACTCACGCCTGTAATCCTAGCTTTCTGGGAAGCCGAGGCGGGCGGATTGTTTGAGCTCAGGAGTTCGAGACCAGCCTGAGCAAGAGCGAGACCCCATCTCTACTAAAAATAGAAAGAAATTAGCTGGACAACTAAAAATATATAGAAAAAATTAGCCGGGCATGGTGGCGCATGCCTGTAGTCCCAGCTACTCGGAAGGCTGAGGCAGGAGGATCGCTTGAGCCCAGGAGTTTGAGGTTGCTGTGAGCTAGACTGACGCCACGGCACTCTAGCCCAGGCAACACAGTGAGACTCTGTCTCAAAAAAAAAAAAAAGAAGAACAAAGTTAGACGACTTACACATCTTCATTTTAAAACTTATTACAAAGCTATAATAACCAAAACAGTGTGGTATTAGCACAAGGACAGCCATTTAGACCAACGGGATAGAATTGAGAATCTACAAATAAACCTTAACACATACGGTCAATTGATTTTCAAGGAGGGTACCAAGAGGGTGCCAACTGGGACAATGCAGTCTTTTCAAAAAATGGTCCTGGGAAAACTGGACAACTACATGCAAAAGAATGAAGTTGGGGCTTACCATGTGCAAAAATTAACTCAACCATGCATGGCTCAAAACCTAAATGTGAGAGGTAAAACAAGAAAACTCAAAAAATCATAAGCATAAATTTTCATGATTTGGATTGAGCAAAGTTTCTTAGTTATGATACCAAAAGCACAGTCAACAAAAGGATAAATCAACAAATTAGACATCGTCAGAATTAAAAACTTTTGAGCTTCAAAGGGCACCATCAAGAAAATGAGAAGACAAAAAACAAAAAAAAGACAAAACATGATATGGGTGAAAATTTTCTGTAAATCATGTATCTGATAAAAGATATATCTAAAATATATAAAGAACTCTTCTAACTCAATAACAAAACAAATAACCCAACAGACATTTCTCTAATTTGTTGTGAACTGGTACTTTTAAAAACATGAGAAAATGTCACTGTAGTATCAAACTGCTTTGCATATGCAATTGTTTGCATATTCATCTCCAGTGAGACCAGTATCCCACAGTCGTGGGCCCAGCAGGGTCCATGGACCTGACACTAAGCAGCCCTGGCAAAAGGTCTTTGAGGGTGCCCAGGAGGGCCCTAATGGCGGGAGGGGACTCAAGGCACAATTCCTCCAGGAACTGCAGCCTGGGCTGGGTGGGAGGGTGACCAGGAAGTAGCAGGCCACCAGGCATGAGGCCTGAGTGGGCGGGCACTGCAGGACCGGCCATGCAGGCATCTCCACCCCCGGCTCCTGTAGCCCACCCCACACTCAGGGCGTCTGCAGGGGAAATACCATTCTGCAGGGTCTGTGCTCTTGACTCCTTCCCCAGATTCACATGGAAGCCGCCACCCAGTGTTGGAGTTTTGCCAGCACCTAGAAACACAAAAAAGACTGATTAGCCAAAACTTGACCAAGAAAATCTGCCTTTACAGCCCTTTCATCACATCCAGATACACAAAGTGAGAAGAAAGCAGGGGTTGGCACTGCTCATACAGGCAGCAGCAGCAGGCCGAACCCCTCTCCCATCATTCATGCTGAGCCCAGGAACCCCCGTGGAGGAAGTGCCTCTCACTCTGCCCAGACAACAGGGTTGTGGCCTCGACCTGGAGCTGGGGATGGTGGACCAAGCCTATTTGCATTCTCTGTCTTTCTTGTGGGGGACAGGCTTTTGCTATGTTGCCCAGGCTGGTCTCAAACCCCTGGGCTCAGGCCATCCTCTCACCTCAGTCTCCTTGAGTAGCTGGGATTACAGAAGTAAGCCACCATTCCTGCCTCTGCTATTCACATTTTCTAAGCATGTTCCTAACATCCTTCAAGTCCAGAGAGGGCCGCTATCACACAGTCGCCAGGCAAGGGCATGGTTCTACCTCCAAACCACAGTGAGATGACCGCACGGCATGGGCTTGCCTGTGCAGCATGGGCTGGGCCCTCCGCCGTGCCCCCACCAGCCCACACACAGCCATCACATCTGCAGAGTGACTGCGCGTTAATGGGTCCATTTTCCTGCTGGTTCCAGGAGGGCAGGGACTGTGTTCTGCATGGCCCTAGAGCTGCCACAGCCAGGTGGTCTGCAGAAGGCACCCACACCTCCACCCAGCTGTGCACCATTCACCTGCAGAGAGCAGCAGCAAGGGGAGCCCCATGCATAGTGTGGCCACAGCCAGACCTGCCAGGCACTCTGCCAAGTGGGAACAAGCCGAGGATGTCCCACCACACTCTGCCCTGCAGGACTTTGGGGCTGATACCCTTTGAAAACATGAGATAAACATATACATTGTTCACCAGACTTATAAACCTGACCACTGAAGCCGGGTCTTCTTTTTTTTTAGAGACAAGGTTTTGCTCTGTCACCCAGGCTAGAGTGCAGTGGCACAATCACAGCTCATTGTAGCCTCCAACTCCTGGGCTCAAGCAGCCTCAGCCTTGGCCTCCCAAAGTGCTGGGACTACAGGTGTGAACTATCATGCCTGGCCTGAAGCCTGGTATTCAGCATGTGCTAAACAGAGGAACCCAGGGCATGAGCAACGTCAGTGGAGCTAGAAAGCATCTCCCGTCCGGTGGGCCTTGGCCCTCAGCAGCCAGCACCAAGGCCAGCACATCAGTGACAAAGTATAGACACAAGGACTAGAGGCTTCTATAATTAAGGGACACATACACAACTTTAGCCAAGTGCAGGGCCTGTCAGAGGGATGCAAGTGAGAATGAAATGCAAACGCAGAAGTGAAGTCTGGAGATAGACCCTCTGGGGAAAGTATGGGGCCAGCAGGGACCTTGGTGTCACCCATGGGGTGGCCACCTGGACTGACGGTGTACAGAACAAGCACAGCTTCTAGCTTATCTGTGAATGCAACTGAATCTCAAATATTAATGAGAGTCTTTAAAGATCTCAATACTACACTAAAGTTCAGCTGGAAGTAAAAAGGAATTAGAGTAGCCAAGAAAACTTTGAAAAGAACAGTGGGTGAGCCTGGCCGGGCAGCTGCTGGGCCTGACCCAGAAGTAAGAACTGAGCAGAGTCAGGTGGCACTCACTCTCCCCATCTTAGCAGCAGAAACAAAGCCTCTGGGCCTTCCCAGGGCTGGGGCCCAGAGCTGGCCTCCTGCCAGTTAGTGTGGACACAGGACAGCCCAGCCAGCCAGGGACAGGCACCGACATAGGCCCTCTCCAACAGAGGTGGTGCTGGAGGCGGTGGCAAAGCCTGTAGACAGTCTGGGTTGTGGCAACTAGGGGGGTGTGTATTAGTTTTCTGTGGCTGCCGTAACAAATTCCCAAAAACCTAGTGGCCTTCAAGAAGTTAGAGCAGGTCCCAGCGGCATGCCCTTGTCAGGGCTGGAGAAGACCAGGCAGGGGCACAGTGGGGTGCCTGCTGACACAGAAATCCCGGAGAGAAGCCAGGGAGTGATGCAGGGCCCGGGGCAGAGCCATCCAGCTCTGCTCCCTGGTCCACCTCATCCAGAAATGAGGGGGTTCAAACACCAACATATCAACTCCGAGTTCTATAGAAATCCAACACAGGTCTCATTGGACTGAGATCAAGGTGCCTGCACCTTCTACCCTGCTGTCAGCGTTCTTTGTTTTGTGGGTGATAGTTTTTTTAAGTTTTACATTTGAAGGCTTTTAGAGAATGGAAACCCACTGAAGACCACAATCATCTGCAGTGGCTTGACCAGGACAGCCGCATTTCAGCATGCTTGTTTCCAGCACACGCTCCCCTGCAACTTTTTTGTTTTTAAGACAGGGTCTTGCTATGTTCCCCAGGCTGGTCTGAAACTCCTGGGCTCAAGGGATCCTCCAGCCTCAGCCTCCTGAGTAGCTAGGACTAAAGGGAGAGCCAGTGCATCTAGCCTCAACTTTTATTTTAGGAAAAGAAAAAAAAGATCACCCTGTGGTTATAATTAAAAAGAATACATGTTTTTAATAAACAGTTCAAATAATACTGCATTAGAAAAAGGACAATGATCAAAGTATAGAAAGCCCCTGATGCCCCACCCTCCAGGAATAGGGGACGCTGCGTGGCCTCCATTCCAGCCACCTTTCCCTGCTTAGACACAGACAGAAGGCAAGCAGCATGCTTCTAACAGGACAGGGCCACAGACAGATGTCACATTAAATTCATCAGTGGTGACTTCGCTTTTGGTTGAATGTTTAACGCAATCTCTTCAATCTTCCACCGCTCCAATTGGCTTCACGCGCGGGGCGCTGCAGAGGCACGCCAAGTCCCACCACACGCCTCTTCCACCACTCTCCTCTTCACCCTCAGGTCCCCCACACCCCTCCTCCCACTCTATTTCCTGTCCCTGTGCTGTCCTCCCCCCACACCCTGTCACCTTCCTGGGACCACTCCAGCTACCTGCTCTGGGAGCTGTCTCCTTACTTTTTTGCTGCCCGTCACGCATGCACACGTGGCACGCACAGACGGTGGAAAGCACGTGCGGACAGGTGTTCACTCAGCAAATGTCCGATGCTCACCCATGGGGTGGGCTCCTGCCGAGTGGAGAAGGAAGCCTGTTTCCTCAGGCTGGAACTGCCAGCATATGCACTCTTGCCCTTCAGACGCCCTCTTCTTCTAAAAACAGCTGACACTTTCTATAACAAGTTTCTATTAAAAAAAAAAAATCCAAGCTGGAACTAACCGTAGAAAGTGCCAGACTTTGTGGGCCTGGCTACAACCACCGCCGTGTGGGCAGCAGGGGAGGGGTCTGCCACTCCGCTGGACAGAGCAGAGCCCTTGGGGAGGCAAAAGGCTCCAGGGCCTGACCCAAGCGGCTGCGGAGTCGAGTCCCATGCTGGCTACTCTGCTGCACGGACAAAGCCAGCAACACCCCATGCCAGCAACAGAGGTGGCCTAGGGGTGTCGCCCCATTCTCCCTTTCACGCTTCGATTCTTCCAATGCAGGAAAGAAACACTGAGTAAGTATGTGCTAATTTGACTTAACTGAGGGGTCGCAGTTGCTGCTGTGAAACTCCTCTTCATGGAGACATCAGTGGGAGGCCCAGCTGGGCGGGGCAGGAGGAGAGGAATTCAGCCAGCCCTACAGCTATGCACGGAAAGGTCGCTGGACACTGGGGTTCAGTTTCCATGGTCAAGACCCTCCTGAGGACTCTCCTGCTGCGAGCCTCCGGCCACCCTAATGTCTTAGTTACATATTCCAGAGCAACCGCTAAGTGTTGAGCTTAGTTCTCAATTAATAAGCAAGAATGCTCAGGAAAGACGGTGGCTTTGGGACTTAGAAAACGGCAACCGAAAGAGAAAGCTCAGCTTTCAAGGTGAAGCCAGAGCAAGGGTGAGCTAAGCAAGGGGTGGCCAGGGACCTACTCGGGTGTCAGGGGAACGGAGGAGTCACCAAGTTTCCAGCCGTGTGATCGCTGCTATGATAAGGAAAGGAAGATGCCAGGTGGCAGCCTGGACAGACTGCCAGGGAGACTGAGGGGCTGTCTGAAGCAGCTGACGCCCCTTCTCCCCACTCTCTGCCCAGGCCCCGCCTGCACTGGTGGTCCCCAGGGGCTAAGAACCCACAGCCCCCGCAGCACTTCCTTGGGGCCACGACAGTTGGTTGCTGGGGCTGCCTCTCCCTCCAGAGAGCAAGCCTGGGCTGGAGAGGCGCCCTAGTGCCACCTAACAGCAAGATGCATTTCCTGCCTTGCACCTGCTCCACACCCCCTTCCTCCCATCCTCAGTGTGCCTCAGGGCACCAGTCATGGGACACACTTAGTGTCTTCCCACAGAAAAGCCCAAGTGTCTGCTATCATGATGATTTGTTTTTTATTACTGTTGTTATTATCATCCCAACAGGCATCAAACAAAGTCTTGGCAACCTGTGATGTCCTGCCCAGCAGTCCTAGAAGACACCCTTGGGAAGTCCCCCACAGAGAACAAAGGCTCCAGTCATGCATGAAATAGACTAGATGATGGGGAGAGAAGAGCAGGAGAGAAAACTCAATGAAACCCAAAGCTGGGTCTCTGAAATTATAACACCCATAAACTTCTAGCAAGAAAGGCAAAGAGGAAGAGAGAAGACACAACTCGACAACATCCCTTTTAAAAGAAAAAGGGATGTCACTACAGAACCTGCAGACATCAAAAGGATATGGGAATGCTTGAGACAATTCTTTGTGCATAAAATCAACAACTAGATCAAATGGACCGATTCCAGGCTAGGAGTGGTGGCTCTCAGCTGTAATTCCAGCACTTGCAGAGGCCGAAGAGGGAGGATCGCTTGAGCCCAGGAGTTCAAAACTGCAGTGAGCTATGATCATACCATCACACTCCAACATAGGTGACAAAGTGAAACCCTGACTCTGAAAATAAATATACATACATAAAAATATATATATAAATACATATGTACAAAACTGTAACTTCAACTATGAAGAAACTGAAGCCATAGTTAAGAACCTTCAAAAAAAAAAAAAAACCTTCGCATGGGGAATGGTGGCTCACGCCCACCTGTAATCCCAGCACTCTGGGAGGGGGGGGTCGAAGCAGGAGGATTGCCTGAGTTCGATTCGAGACCAGCCTGAGCAAGAGTGGACCCCCATCTCTACTAAAAATAGAAAAATCAGCAGGGTATGGTGGTGTGTTCCTGTAGTCCCAGCTACTCAAGAGGCTGAGGCAAGAGGATCCCTTGAGCCCAGAAGTTGGAGGCTGTAGTGAGCTGTGATGACACCATGGCACTCTAGCCAGGGTAACAGAGCAAGACTCTGTCTCAAAAACAAAAAAAAGAAAAGAAAAGAAAAAACCTCTCTAGGCTCAGGTGGCTATGTATGGCTATACTGGTGAATTCTACCAAACATTTCAAAAAGAAATAACATCAATCCTACACAATTTCTTCTAGAAAATAGATGAGGAAATAGTTCCAACCCATTCCATAAGATGCATTACCTTGATATCCAAGACAAAGGCATTATAAGAGAACTACAGACCAATATCCCACATGAATATAAACAAAATCCTCAACAAAATATGAGCAAATCTAATCCAGCAACACATTCAAAGAATAATACCCCATGACCAAGTGGGTTTACCCCAGGAATGCAAGGTAGGTTCAACATTCAAAAATCAGCCACTTGTGGTGGTGTGCACCTATAGTCCCAGCTACTCAGGAGGCTGCGGCAGGACAATCACTTGAGCCCAGGAGCTCGAGGCACTGTGAGCTATGATGATGCCACTGCACTCTAGCCCCGAAGACACAGTGAGACCCTGTCTCAGAAAAAAAGCCTCTAAAAAAAAAATCAGCCATGATGACAGGCTACAGAAGAAAAAAATGATTTTATCAGTTGATATAGAAAAAGCATCTGACAAAATTCAACATCTGCTCATGATAAAAACTCTCAGCAAATTAGGGCTAGAAAGGGAGCTTCCTCAACGTTATTGATAAAGTGCTGGCAACAAAAACCTACAGCTAATATCACACAGAACAGTAAGAGACAGAATGCCTCCCCCTAAGATTAGGAACAAGGCAAAAATGTCTGTTCTAAGGCAAAAAAGGAGACAAAAGGAAGAAATTAAACAGTCCTTAAACGTACACGACTGTCTATGTAGAAAATCTCAGGGAGTCTATAAAAAACTCCTAGGACTAACAAGTAAGTTTGGCAAGGTCACAGAAAACAGACCAACAGAAATCAACCATATTTCCAAATGTGAGCAATGAACAATTGAAAACTGAATCTAAAAAAAATACCAAATGGGCCCGGTGGAATGGCTCACACCTGTAATCTCAGCACTTTGGGAGGCCAAGGTGGGAAGATCACTTGAGGCCAGGAGTTTGAGACCAGCCTGCCCAACATAGTAAGACCTTGGTCTCAAAACAAAACAAAACAAAACAAAAAAAACCCCAAATAGATATTAGGGGTATACACCTAAAAAATGTATAAGAGCTATATGCTGAAAACTTCCAAACACTGATAGACTATATCAAAGAAAATCTAAATGAATGCAGACACATATTGTGTTTATTAACTGGAAGATTTAATATAGTAAAAATGTCAAATTTCCCTGCATTTATCAAGAGATTTAATGTAATTCCAATCAAAACCCCAGCAAGACTTTTTGTACAGGTTGAATATCCCAAATCTGAAAATCTGAAATCCAAAATACTCTGAAATGTGAAATTTTTTGAACACCGACATAACACTAAATGCTCATCGCAGTATCTTGGATTTCAGATTTTCCGATAAGGGACGCTCAGCCAGGTGTAAGGCAAATATTCTAGAATCCAAAGAAATCCAAAATCCTAAACACTTCTGGTATTATTTCAGAAAAAGGAAACTAAAAACCTGTAGATATACAGAGAATTAATCTAAAATTAAAGGGAAAGGAAAAGTGATTACAATAGCTATAATTTTTAAAAGGAAAAACAAAGTTGGAGGACTCACAGTATCTAATTTCAAGACACTACAAAATGTACAGTAAACAAGACAGTGCGACGTTGACAAAGAAAATGGCATCCTCTTCTTGTTTAAGCAGATAATTGAAAAAAAAGAAAAGCAAAAAAGAAAATGGCCAGAGAACAGAGGGTCTCGACACAGACCCACATAGACATGGTCCAGTGATCTTTGCCAAAGGAACAAAGGCAATTCAGTGGAGAAAGGGCAGTCTTTCAACAGATAGTGCTGGAACAACTAGACGTTCACATGCAAAAAATGAACCTTGACCTACAGCTCACACCTTAAAAAACTTAACTCAAAAGGTTATAGGTCTAACAGTAAAACAAAAAAACTTTTAGAAGGAAAATGTCATGACTTTCGGTTAGGTATACTTTTTGGGCATGACAGCAAAAGTATGATCTATAAAAGAAAAAAATTTGATAAATTGGACTTCATCAAAATGTAGTACTTTTAGTTAAAATTTAAAACTTCTACACTGGGCATGGTGGCTCATGACTGTAATCCTAGCTCTTTGGGAGGCCGAGGCAGGAGGATACCTTGAGGCCAGCAGTTTGAGAACAGCCTAAGCAACACGGTGAGACCCCTACACGGTGAGACCCCATCTCTACAAAAAATAGAAAAAGTAACCAGCTGTGGTCGTGTGTGGATTCTCCAGCTACTTGGGCAGAATTGCTTGAGCCCCAGGAGCTTGAAGTTGCAGTGACCTATGATGACACCACTGCACTTCAGCCTGAGTGACAAAGAGAGACTCCATCTCTTAAAAAAATTTTTTTAATTAAAAAAATCTTCTGCTTTGCAATCACATAGACTACAAAGGACTTGCAACTAGACCACACAAAGAACTCTAAAAACTCAACAGTAAGAAAACAACTCAAAGCATGAGCAGAAGACTTGAACGGACATTTCCGCAAAGAGGAGTCGGGGATAGCAAACACGCACATTAACAGACGTTTAACGTCACTAGTCATTAGGGGAATGCAAATTAACAACACGATGAGACACCACGCGGCTATTAAAAGGACTAAAATAAAAAACACCGACAAGACCAAGTGCTGGTGCAGATGCGGAACTGGTGAGAATTCAAAAATGGCACGGCACACTGAAAAAAGTTGTACAATTTCTTACCAAGTTTAACGTACAGCTGATTGCCCCAGACGAAGGAAAACTTACGTTCATACAGAAAGTCACGCACGAACGCTTTCAGCAGCTCTGTTCGCCAACACCCGAAACCGGCCACGACCCAACGCGTCCTGCACAGACCGGCCCGCACCCCGCCACCCCGTCCCGTCGGCCGCGACCCGAACGCAGAGAGGCCCGCTGTCCACAGCAACGGGCTGAGTCCGCTGCGTGAGGCCGGTGAAAGGGCCAGTCCCAACGGCCACCAACCACGTGACCCTCGCGTCGGACACCCCTAACACAGAACGAGGGTGCGGAGAGAGCGGCGGGGAGGGGATGCTCCAGGGACTTTCTGGGCTGACAGAACTTTTCCTCACGCCCCCTGCGGCGGCGGCCGACCTGTGGATGTGTGAGCTGCTCAGAACCGCGCCGGATACACCCCGCTCGCCGCGGCTCTTTACACAGGACGGCGGGTGTCCCCAGAGCCAGGCCGCGGGCACAGCCTCAAAATCCCACCTTAGAATCCGTTATCCCGCACGGCTCCCAGGGCCCGCACGCCCCTCCCCCGCTGGCCCCCCGGCGACCCCCGGCCCCCCACGCCCCCGCCGTCGCCTCAGGGTCCCCGGCCCGCCCGCCCTCACGCCGCGCCGGACGCACCGTCGAGCGACACGAACTGGCCCACGGCCGCGGAGCCGCCGCCGCTGCTCTCCACGAACTGCACCTCGGACACGATGATGTTGTCCTCGAGCACCGAGCCGCAGCCGGTGCAGACCGCGTCGCCGCGCGCCGCGTCCAGCTCGATGTCGGTGCCGCCGCAACCGCGGCACACGCGGCCCGTCATGGTGCCGGTGGCCGCGCGGGCCCGGCGCCCGCCTTAGGCCCGCGGTGCTGGGTCGCGGTGCCGCCGCGCCCGCCCAGGCTCCGCCGCTCTCGCCCAGGCCCCGCCGCTCTCGCGATTCGCAGCCGCAGATTCGCAGCCGCAGATTCGCCGCACGCGCCCGGGCCGCGCCGCCCGCAACGGCCGCGCCCACGGGACCGGGACGGACACCGGGGCTGCGGTGGGAATGCGAGGACTCGAACCGGCGACCTCCCGGCCGGAGCGGCCTCGGGGCCTCCACACCACGAGCGAGCGAGCCACTCCCGCTGCGCGCCCGCGCGGCGGGAGGGGGCGGGGCGGGGCCCGGAACTGTGGGCGCGCCTGGGGCGGGGCCGGGAGCGGAGGGCGCGCCTTGGGTGCTGAGCGAGCGCCGGGACGGGCCCAGAGCTGGGGGCGGAGCCTGAGGCGGGGCCGGGACAGGAGGGTGGGGCTGGGAGCGGAGGGCGGGCCTTGGGTGTTGAGAGCGGCCTGGCGGGCTCGAACTGGGGGCGGAGCCTGGGGTGGGGCCTGTAGAGGAGGGCGGGGTCCGGTGCGGGGGAGGGGCCTGGAGGGGAGGGCGGGGCTGGGAACGGGGAGTGGGCTTTTGGTGTTGAGCGCGACCTGGGGCGGGCTCGAGCTGGGAGAGGGTTCTGAGGTGGGGCTGGGAGAGGAGGGAGGGGGCCGGGTGAGGAGGGCGGGGCCGGGTGCGGAGGGAGGGGCCTGTGGCGGGGCGGGGCCTGGAGTGTAGGGCGGGGCCGTGTGAGGGCGGGGCCGGGAGCAGGGGGCGGGCCTTGGGTGCTGGGCGCGGTCTGGGACCTGATTCGGAGGTCGGTGCGCCGCCTGGGAATCTGCGCTCAGAGAACCGGCCGCCCAGGTCTTGGAGAGAGACCCCAGCCCCGGGACGCCCCGCCGCCCACCGCGCGCCGGGGGGTCCAGAGCCTCCCCTGCCCCCTCGTCTGTTTCTCCAGGATTTCCCACTTTCCGACAGTTACTTGTGGCCGCCTGTGGTTGCCGGTGACAGTCAAGTCGCTGTGTGTCCCCGCCCGGAGTGGAACCTGTGTCTCTGCAGATGTCATTCACACTGTGACCTCCCCAGGAATAAGCCTGCAAAGAAATGTGAGCCCGGAGTGGTGGCGCCTGGAGTCCCAGCTGCCGGGGAGGCTGAGGCAGGAGGATGCTGGAGCCCAGGAGGTGGAGCCTGCAGTGAGCTGTGATGACGCCAGCCCAGCCTGGGCCACACAGTGAGATCCTGTCCCCCCACCAAAAAAAAACGGCAGAAAGAAAAGGAAACGTGCAAGGCCACATTTTTGAAGAACTGTAAACCTTGACTGTGAGACATGACAGGAGCTCAAACCAAACCAGCAAATGCCCCATTCCCACATGGAAGGAAAGTCGTAAACGTGTCAATTCTTCACCAGCTGGTTTGTAAACTGATGTAATCCCAATCAAAATGTCCACAGAATTTTCCAAAAAACTTAATGAGCCGATCCTGAAGTCATCTGGAAGAGATAATACAGGAGAATGGTTACAAAAAAAAAAATCTTAGAAAAGAGGCCGCACGTGGTGGCTTAGCCTGGATTCCCAGCATTCTGAGAGGCTAGGATTTCGAAGCTGCAGTGAGCGGCGATGACCTCACCGCCCAACTCCAGCCCAGGCAACAGAGGGAGATCCTGTCTCAGGAAAAAAAAGAAAGGAAAGGAAAAGAAAAGAAAACCGAAGGTGGACACAATTGCTCTTTTGTATATTTAAAAATTACATCAAAGTATAGCCAGTAAGACCAACTGGTATTTGTGCAGGGACAAGTGGAATAAATCCAAGACTCCAGAAATTATACCAGTATACAGGAAATTTAGGGACCTCAAATCAATGAGGAAGAGACAGAGGCTTCAATAAGTTTAGGGTTTCCATGGAGAGGAAGAAAAGGGCAAATTGAATCCTGACCTCACTGTTGTAAAATTAAATGCCAAGCCATATTAGGAGCTAATGGTAAAAGCAAAGCCATAAGACTACTGGAATCAAACACAAGGAAATATTTTAAATCTTCAGTAAATATCTGCCATGGGAGGAGCAGCGCTGACACCCGAGCCCCGTCCTTGGTGTGAAGCCTCCGTCCCCTGCAGCCTGCCAGTGCCAGCCTGTCCCCTGCAGAGCGAGGGCAAGCCCATGAGCCAAGCTCCAACACTGCGCAGATGAGGACACGCAAACCCATGTTGGCGGTGAAAGCCAGGGGATTTCTGCACTGTGGAAGGCCTAAACTAGGGGCAAGCGCAGCTAAAGTAGAGAGAAAACAGAAAAAGACCAAGGTCTCAGCCACACCAAGTGTAGCGTTTCCCCACATTCGCTATTTGGTTCAGCTCTTTTAGTTTGTGGTTTTTTAGTTTTGTTTTGGGTTTGGAGGGGGGTTCTCTAGAGTTGCTGGAACATTCTAGAGACCCGGAATCTTTCCAGAATCAATTCCCCTTCCTCCCTGCCCAAAGGTAACCATTACCCCACCCTGTTTGATCATCAGTGCCAAACAGGTTTTTATACTCTCCATAAACAATAAATACTGTTGTGTTGCATGTTTTAAAATTGTACATGAATGATCTCATACCTAACCTTCTACTGGTTGCTTTTTTTTCTTATCAATGTTTCTGATATTTATTTACATTGAGACATTCGTTTTTGTTAAAAGAACAAAGCATAATTTATTTACGCATCTCCTGCTAGGGAAACTGAGGTTGCTGCAGTGAACATTCTTGCCTATGTGCCCCTGTGCGCACGTGGCGTTTCTCTGGGAGGAAGCCCAGGAGTGCCACCACTGAGTGCAGGGCATATATGCCTTCAGTTTTCCTAGGTATTGCCAAATTGTTCTCCAAAACTGTCATGTGAAACTACAGTCCCATAGTCCAATAATGTTCCATATTGTGGCCAAACTCTAGGTATATTAGTTATCTATTGCTGCAAAGCAAATCTCCCCAAAACTTAGCAGCTTACAACAACAAGCATTTGCTGTCAGGTCCGGCCTCCTGGACTGATGTCCTGGTTCTTTGGCTCCTTGCTTGGGAAGTTTATGAGCAGGCTGGTGTGACGGAGTCATGGCAGACAGCAAGCAATCCCACACAAACAGCTTCCATTGCAGAAACAAGGGAGCTATGCAAAGCGGGAGTACGTTCCAGAGAGGAACGGGTCAGTCTCCACGAGTGGAGAGGACGTTGAGGACGCCCAGGTAGTTCCCTTGCACTGGCCTGGTCCGGGGCAGGTTGTTGCAGGGAGGGGTGGGTTGTTACCGGTGACTCGTATACAAGATGCTCAGGTGTCCTGCGGTTTCCTGCAGTCCTCTCCCCCGACCTTCTCCGCCCCTGGGAACCGCTCTCCTGGCCTGTATCTGCCACCTGCAGTCTTGGTCCCTGCCTGACATTCGTCTTCTCACACGGCGTCTGAGGGTCAGGGGTCTGGAAGAGGCTTAGGTGGTGATCCTGGCTTAGCCTCTCAGAAGGCTGCAGTCACCTTAAGACCTGAATGGAACTGCATGCAGGCTCCACTTTGAAGCCCACTCGTGTGGCGAGTGGTGCGACGCTGCCATTGCTCGCGGTGCAGGCCTGTCTGTGTGGCTGACCAGTGTCTGACGTGGTGGCTGCTGCCCCAAGTGAGGGAGCTGCAAGGCTGTGGGTGAGTTGCCCCACCTGTCTCCTGCAACACTCTGTGTGAGAGGCAAGTCACCCTCCAGTCACACCCGAGGCGGGTAGGAAGCTGCTTCTCCTGGAGGAAGGAGGGTTCGTGAACCCATTTAAAAGCATCCCCAGCCGCACCTTGGCCCACCCAGATGAACGCGCGTGGTGGATGGACTTCCCAGCAATGGCGCTGGGGGCTCTGACAACAGAAGGATGCTGGAGGCTTCTGGGAGAGGAGGCCTACTCCCAGCCAGCATGAGAGGGGACAAGTGGAACGAGGACAGAACCCTGAAGGCAGAGCAGCTGGAGAGGAGAAAAGGCAGCAGGGAGCGGAGGACGTTGGTGTTGTCTCTCTCTCTCTCTCCCCATCTCTGTCTCTCTGTCTCTGTCTCTCTCTTAACACCTGTCACTTGGATGAGAGCAAGGCAGGGAGAGCGGGCACAGGGTGTGGGTCGGGACTCTCCTCTCCCTGGAGTGCCAGAGCTAAGGACCGTGGGCTCTCGGCTTCCCCATGCTGGGGGAGAGCTGCCTGCCCAGCCTGGCCCCCGCTCACCTGCAGAGTGCCAGCCTGGCTGGCGCTGGAGGCGCAGTGGCTGGCACCATCGTTCCTGGGAGCAGGGAGGCCTTTGGCGTTTCCCTTCCCCATCCCAGGGGACAGGGCTGGGCGTCTTCCCATCTGGAGCCCCAGGGAGTCATCCTGAAGATGCTTTTACGCTTTTGGTTGTCAGCAGCTTCACTGTGATACTCCTGGGTGTGTCTTCCTTGTATTTATGCACATCCAAATTCACAGAGTTTCTGGAATCTATGGCCTCTTGTCTTTACGGGTTCTTGAATATTCTTGGCCAATATCATGCAAAATTTTTTTTAACCACTCAGACTGCGTCTTCTCCCTCTTACTCCCCCAAGGAAGGGAGGGACAGTCAGACATCAAGGCAATGGCAGCGAAGCCACTTCATGCTTTGAGAGGACATTGCGCCGCCTCCCTCATGGTTTCTGGGTGCTCTGCGCAGTCAGTAAGGAGCTACAGAAAGGGTCCCTGCGCGTTCCGTCCCACTGCGCAAACGCTGTCCCTCCCTTCCTGACTCTGCCCCTTGCTGCGCCTGCACTCACTCCATGTCTCGGCTCGTTTTCCCTCCGCGCATCCACCTGGTACTGCTACTTACCTGGTTTCATTTCACCAATCATCTCTGCTGGGTATGGACTGCTTTAAACCCATCCGTTCGGTTCTTTATTTCAGTTATTTTATACGTCCGTTCTGGAATTTCTGAACAATTCTTTCCAGCAGGTTCCAATCATCTCATGAAATTCTCCATCTCTTCATTTTTTTCTTGAACGTATTAATCACACCTTAAGGTTTGTTCTAATAATTTCAACATCCGGTAGCTTATAAATTTATGTCTATTAGGCTTATTTTGTTGTTGTTGTTGTCTTTTTTTTTTTTTTGTTCTTGAGACAGAGTCTTGCTCTGTTGCCCAGGCAGGAGTGCAGTGGCACCATCATAGGCCGCTGCAGCCTCCAACTCCTGGGCTCACGTGATCCTCCTGACTCCGCCTCCCAAGTAGCTGGCGGGGGGGGGGGGGGGGGGGGGGTGGGGGGTTTTGGTAAGGGGGGGCAAGAAAAAAAAAAAAAAAAAAAAACAACAACGGCCACCTCCCCCACGGCG